>OMLB01020763.1:0-19446 GCA_900302555.1 Myripristis jacobus
ACACGCACAACCTTGAGGCGGATGGGCTACACCAGCAGAAGACCCCACCGGGTACCACTCATCTCCACTAAAAACAGGAAAATGAGGCTACAATTTGCACAAGCTCACCAAAATTGGACCATTGAAGACTGGAAAAATGTTGCCTGGTCTGATGAGTCTCGACTTCTGTTGAGACATTCAGATGGTAGAGTCAGAATTTGGCATAAACAGAATGAGAACATGGATCCGTCATGCCTTGTTACCACTGTGCAGGCTGCTGGTGGTGGTGTAATGGTGTGGGGGATGTTTTCTTGGCACACTTTAGGCCCCTTAGTACCAATTTGGCATCATTTAAATGCCACAGCCTACCTGAGCATTGTTTCGGACCATGTCCATCCCTTTATGACCACCATGTACCCATCCTCTGATGGCTACTTCCAGCAGGATAATGCACCATGTCACAAAGCTCAAATCATTTCAAATTGGTTTCTTGAACATGACAATGAGTTCACTGTACTAAAATGGCCCCCACAACCACCAGACCTCAACCCAATAGAACATCTTTGGGATGTGGTGGAATGGGAGCTTCATGCCCTGGATGTGCATCCCACAAACCTCCATCAACTGCAAGATGCTATCCTATCAATATGGGCCAACATTTCTAAAGAATGCTTCCAGCACCTTGTTGAATCAATGCCACGAAGAATTAAGGCAGTTCTGAAGGCGAAAGGGGGTCAAACCCGGTATTAGTATGGTGTTCCTAATAATCCTTTAGGTGAGTGTACACTGCAGTGAGCTGCAAATTGGGAAATTTGTCCTTGGGTGGAGCTGCTACCCCAGCACACCTAGAATAGAATAGAATAGAATAGAATAGAATAGAATCTTTATTGTCATTGTCACAAGTACAACAAAATTTACCTACCTACCAGGGTTGCATTCAGGGGCAGGTGAGGAGTGGGATTTCAGAAACCTATGAAGGGCCATGTTCTCTGTCACACAGAGTTTGTGCTAAACTTGTGTCTACATACTGTATAATGATATCTTATTTACGGATGTGCTTATGAGTGTTTTCTAATTTCATGCAACAGGCCCGTGAATACCATGTTACCAAGAGCAGAGCTGCAGTTGGCGATATCCGTGCAGTTGAGGCACTCCTCAGAGAAGCAAATGAAACAGCGTGGCTGAGTTTTACCGCTGTGTCAGTGTGAACGACAGGGCCAGTACCATATTTTGTGGTTTGGTGATTCACTCTGTTTACCTGGAGATTTTCCTGGTGATATTCTCCCTACAACACCTGTTTGTCTGAGGCATGGTTTTGATCAATCATACCCAATATCAGAGCAGGATAATTCTCCAGGGTCATCAGAGCTGCCAAATCTGTGTGATCTTTATGGTTCACAGGGCGCTAACCTCCCATTCACCCAGAGATGTTATGGATTGAACTGTTTCAAATGATGAGGGTGGTGGGCTAGGTGGTCTAAGTAACTTTTTCTCAATTGGAGTGTTCACTGAATAACAAAATGAATGAATTACAGAGATATGACAAAGAACTGGAAAAATGTATGAGTAAAAAAAATGCTGAATTAAAGCAGTGTAACAAAGTCCTGTTAAACATATTCATTGCACAAAGTAAATCTGCTGCTTTGCATAGACGTGTTCAAGCTGGTGACACTCCCCAGAAACCCCCAAAACATGGCACAGCTGAATAAGGCTCAAGACATCAAAATCAAAAATCTCAATCTTGTAAGAGTTGTGTCTGAGTTAAAACGGTGATTTAAACCCTTAGTGTTTTGCTCTACCTGCCTTTTCAAATGTGGTGACGGGTCTGGTTGTGATGCACATGACAGCAGGTCTGATGATACTGATACCCCCGACACTGCACAAGGTTGGTATGCTAAGAGTGACCGATATACTAAATTATACAACATGCCTTAACATAAAATATATATCACATGAGGCAATGGTCTAAAAACAAACTGAAACACTTTTCTCACTGGAAAGGAAGGTGGAGCGATTATCTCATCTCGGTGTCCCTGCTGCTGTAGCTGCTGGAGGGTCTGTAGGTGCTGGTGACACTGCATTGTCAGGTAAACAGAGTAGTGAAGTGGTAGATTTACAGAAAAACATCTGTCTGTATCTATGATATCGAGGTAATCTACCCAGCTAAATCTATTTCGCTGGTTAGATTTTGTACTAAATTGTAAGCAATATACACATTGTTTTAATCTTTAAAACAGAGAAAAATACAGGGTATATAGGGATGGCAATGCAAATGCATACAAATGAATGAATAATGAATATTATAAGTAGACTAAGCACTAAATTTTTTGATTCTGACCAATCTTCCTCTACTCCCCTCTCCAACAGTCACAGAAGGTCAAAGTTGCTCTCATTGAATTATCCCCATCAGAAACGCTTGATGTTTCTGGCTGGGATGTTTAATCTGACAACCGCAGCAGATCTCCTCCCAATACTTGTTCAAAACAATATTCAGCAGACGGAGGACAGTGGTTTTAACACCATCTAGGAACACCTTAGACAGCACACCATCTGGATGGTCTACAGCCATGTTTGCAGAGGTAATCCCAGTTGCATCATGAAGGCTGATAGGAGGCAGAGATGCAGGAGGTGTCCAGACTATCAGAGACAGAGGAGGTGGAGATGGTAGAGATGACCAGGTCATTGGAGCTGGAGGAGGTGGAGATATTGGAGGTGTCCAATTGCAAGGCATGTACTATGGAAGACAATACCACTACTGACAAACATGTTAACTACACATACACGCATACGTGTGTTGTAACCGTGTAGATTACAACATCATTTGTTATTAGTAGGCTGGGTGTCTGATGATTTTCGTCCAACAAAGGGAAGGAAGGAAGTCACTTTGTGCACTAGATAATGCATTGTCAAAAACAAGGCACTATAATATTTTCATAAGAAGTGATGACTTGTTAAATACCCCTTGTAGAGACCTCCAATCACACATGAACACAAGCTATTCAGCTTGTGTTCATGCTGTTGTTTCTGTGGCATTACCTCGGCTTGTGATGACAGCATTGCTAGTGAGCCAACTTCTCATCAAAATTCAGCTGTTGTGAGCGAAGGCCTGTAAAGAAGTTTGGTCAAACCTGAGACACACTGATACCAGAACATATCATTTATGTATCCAAACTTTTTCTGAGGGTGAAGAAAATTCCCTGTCTGGCTCAGTGTGAACAGTTTTAAGGGAAGAAAAAATAAATACTTTGCAAATATTTCATACTTCTGTGCCATTTATTTGCATTGGATTAGGTGTAAATACACCTATAAGAAGTCATAGATAACAATATAGGAAATAGATCCAGATGGTAAATGTATAGTTGCTCTGTTTTACTTCAAATACGTCTTGAACGTGCGGCCGCAGTAAACCAGTACAGCAGAAACCATATCAAACATAGGGTAAGAGTACATCAAATCACCAAAGAATAAAAAAAAGATAACCGTTACTTGACAAAGGCACTCAGGGTCCAGCCATACAGTACTGTAAATACAACAGCTGCCACACCCTTTCAGGTGAACATTGGTAGCTATAAAATATGGCTATACATTCTCATAAATGATTTGTAAGGTTTAAAAATATATATCTGTATCCATATATATGTGTCCATCTATATATCTGTCTATATAGATAGATCTATAGATATAGATCTATCTACATAGATCTATATTTATAGATAGATAAAAATAGATATTTATAGATAGATAGATAGTAAGATAGATAGATATAGAGAGATAGAGAGATAAATATTATAGATTTCAGTACTGATGCTACATGTTTAATTATTCTAATTGGGGAAAATATAACTCCATTTTCATTTTTTTTGTGCAGGAAAACCCTAAATATTTGTGGTGAAGCAGAGACAGCTGAAGCTTAGCTCAAGCTCAGCTCCTCTGAACCTCCACAGAGGGGGCATACTGAAACATGAAAATATTGCTTTAGCTTAATTATGAGTAGCCTTTTAAAATTCATTTGAACTGATAAAACTCTCCCCTCATTTTGGCCACTAAATGTGATTACCAAAGATTATTGGCCTACAGAAAAAGCATATTTCGCCAAGAATCGTTGTGCCTACTCTGCTCGTAGGCATAATGCTAGCAGCCCAGTAAAGTAGTCTTGATTTTTATTGCTTATTATACTTTCTTAAAAATGCATACCTTACAAAACCTTGCTTGTGTTTGAAAAGGAAAACACCTCATTATACATTTTTTTTTTCACATGACAGTTTTCTCACACTTGCATCTCCATTTCGACTGCACCACTTCCCTTGTATTCATTGGTGGCTGGAATAAGGGTGCTGTCTGGGTTCAGGGGGCATCGCTCAGAGGTTTGCTTTGCACTGTGTGGCTTAATTTCTGGGTGGCACAGCTGTTTGAGGTTCTGTGGAAATAGGTTAGTGGCAGAACAATCAAATAAACATTTGTTTACAATAGTCAGTGTTAAATCTGCTCTTTGAGTAATTAAATTACATAATGTCATAAACAGAAAAGGGTGACAGGTTGCTCTATATGATCCAACAATACTCTGATGTTTGGAGTGCCTGGATTGCCCTGTGAAATATATAATTTCATAGCTGAACAAACAATCCAAAGTCTAAACATTACATTTGTTATTATTTTTTTGCATTTCTGCTTAATTTAAAAGTGACAGAAGAGGGACAGGAAAGGCGGAGAAGAGACAGGGGAAGACATGCAGCAAAGGGCTCGGTTTGGAATTGAACCCAGAGCAGTGGGAGTAAGGAAGTAACTTTGATATGACCTGGGCACCCCTAGCAACAGCTGAGCAAATATGAATGTAATATTTGTGTCAGGAATCCAATACATGTATCGTAGACCATGCATTGTCAAAGACATTCTGCAACTGGAGTGCAGTTCTTGCAAGAGCTCTTTGAATCCAGCCCAAGTGGGGCAATCATTGTCCAACACTGGTTGACGATCATTCAGTGCAACTTTGCAAAGAAACAACAGCACGGTTCTGAAAGTAATGGAAAGGTGCTGCAAGCAAACTATTTGTCATTGACACAAGAAACAACAGATTAACCTATCATGTGTTGCATGCTCTTGTAATGGTGTGGCCAGGTCTTCCTCGAAAAGGAGAAGAAAGGACATCCTAGTTAAATAAAGGTGAAATAGATAAATAAATAAACTCTTTCTGTAGTTACTTATCTGTAGTAGATTTGGGGGAATGTTATATGTCAATGTCATATGATTACAACATATTTAAATATCGCTCATCATCAGGATTTTTCTCAGCTTGTGCGTCCAGGTGTAAGTTGAGGGTTAAAGGACAGAGGACGTTGTGTTGCAGTAAAGCCCTTGAGGTAAATTTGTAATTTGTGACATTGGGCTACACAAATAAAATTGATTTGACTTGTCTTCATCACTGAGCATTAATTATAGAATGATCAAGAACCCACCTGGTGAAAAAGTATTTTCTTCACATACCTGCCATACTGTTCCTTTCATCTGACAAATCTTGAAGACGACCCACAGGGGTACCAGGAGAACACAGAAGAGCCCGAGGCACCATCCCAAAACGTAAGCCCAGTTTGGGTAGACATAGGTTTTGTTGAACTTGAGAGGCTTGTACCTCACGATTGAGAAGATGAAAGTCCCCTGCAGGAGCAAAAGAAAAATTTTCAGGTTAACTGAAATCTGCCCTCAGTGCCTCCTCCTGTTGACAGACTACCGCTTGACAGATCTATGCAGGGTTATTGTACATTTCCAAACTTGTTGTAACACACCTTCTTTTGGCACAAAACTTGAGTGTGTGTGCTGGGTGCAGCTTACTGACATTACATAACATGACTGAGTATTAAGGTTTACATTTTTCAGTTATCTCTCACTGCCTTTTGGCGCCCTCACTATCCAAAGACCATACTGATGTGATGGATAATCACAAGGGCAAATATGTGTGTTTTTATTGCCTTTTTAACTTTTATTTTATTTTATTTTTCTAAATGCCAAACGTGTATACCAGTTTTCATATTTTTTATAAGATGGGACCAAGGGTCAGTTTGTAGTCTGGTGATTTTTGATTGCTCAGTGGACATCACCAAATTTTGATTTTGGATGGTGTTGTGGATGAAGTGTAAACATACCAGTGATCACAGAACACATTGTCGAGGTCCAGCCTTTTTCTCTCAAGACATGGAGGCAGAGGATCCAGAGCTAATCCGGATCCTCTAATCCAGCTAATCCAGTGGCTTTTAGAACTGATTGTAAAAACCTTTTGCTTTTATACAAACCTCTTAATGGCCTTGGCCTAGCCTATTTCAATGACTATCTTGTTTTGTATGCCCCTCAGCTCTACCAGTGGTGGTTTATTGGCTGTAAATTGCCACAGTATTAAAAAGATAGGTGAAGCTGCCTTTTTTTTTTTTTTAAATGATGTAGCAGTATTTTGGAATTCATTTCTGAACAATGTTAGAGAGGCAAATTCAATAAATTCTTTTAAACGCCAGCCTGAAACCTTTCTTTTAAACTTAGCTTTTAATTGATTTAGTCTGTCTTGTCACTCTCTTGTTTATTATCTCTTTTTTTAACATGGGATTGTCTGTCAGGGCTTTGTGTCTATGTATTGTCCTGAATTCCCTGTGTCGGTGTGTGTTTCATCCAGGAGCTCCGCTTTCTTCCCACAGTCTGAACAAATGCATGTCAGGTGAACTGGAGGTACTAAATTGCACCTAGGTGTGAATGCGTCTGTCTGTGTGACTGCCCTGAGATGGACCTGTCCAGGGTGCTTTCCTGACCAATGAACACTGGGACAGACTCCAGAACCCCGCGACCCTAATTAGGATAAGCGGCTTGGAAAATGAATGAATGACTGAATAACATGCAGCCTGCCACACAAAGGAAAAGCAACGGGGCCTGCAGCTTTTCTGCCCACGCTGACATTGCACTTCATGCACGCAAAACAAGAAAGTCAATACTTTTCAAAGTAAGGTGACTGCTAAACAATATCAAATGAATTGCTTCATTACCTGTAGTTCCACTAATGTGGTCCACCATGTGCATGTAGTCCTCAGTAGGTTCAATAGCCATCAACTCAGAGCACACATAACCGAACACAGACGCTCTGTTAGCCTGTCCCCAGCAGCAGGACAGCTTCAAGAACTTACTTACACTGCAGCTCAACTTACCTTTTGTGGCACTGATAAGATTACTGCCTCTAGAAGGTATACTAATCTTGAGAGATTATTTCTTCAACAAGAGGCCAAATGGCTAATCTGTTGAAAACTGAACAACCCCTTGGAATCAGCAAAAACCTTAATTTCTCATGTTTTTCACTTCATGGAGCTATTCAGAGTCCCTGTATGTTTTTGTGATAATCTCCATGAGCTCAGTTCATGTTGTTCAGTTATTACTGTATAAATTTTGGGATACTGTGGCATCTATGATTTTATGATTCACATCACGGGTAATGTTTCTTGACTAGAGTGGATATACATTTAGAACAATAGAGAAATTCTTACACAGCTGAATCCAACTAACAGACTATATTTGTTAAGTGTAGGCAATTCACTTATACTTCCAGTGTGTCCTGCTTTTTTTTATGATCATGTCGAGGTTGCCTCTGAATTTTCCTGCATAATTATCAGAACCAGCTGGCTGATTGACTGACTGACTGCGCCGTTGTTATGCCAAACACTGGGATGACCAATGGAAAGAATGTTAAAAACAACACATAAACAGCTGAAAATACCATTAGGGCATAGTGATGGTGTAATAACTACAAAATTTGCCAGTAGCAGGGCACATGTACATTTTGCTGACATGACGATGGTGAAGGAGGCAAAGAACCGCAGGATCACAGTTTCAGAGCGGCACAGTTTTGTGGTGTCTTGGAATCCAAAAATCAACTCTGCAGATGCCACCCCTGTGTCCGCAAGCACTTCTGAAGGCTTGAACAAAAGAAGCATTCACTGAAAGCAGCCCATAAGCTGAAGAGCTTGAACTTTGCCAGGCATCATGGCAACTACAATTTTAATTATGCCGTGGTGGAGGCAGGAGCACAGGGGCACACAAGATTCAGATTGATTTGGTGTAGTTTAGTGATGCATCATGGAGAGCAGTACCGCAGGCAGGAGCAGTGTCCCAAATCATTCTCATTCTAACTCATTCTGAATTTTCAGTATGTGGTGTTTTCCAAAATATCTGCTGAGATGCAAGGTTTTTTTTGTTTTTTGTTGGGTTTTTTTGTATTTGTGTGCTAGCGGTCATGTGACACCACAGTCAGCTGATGTGTTGCATCATGTCCAGTTCGTAACAAACGGTACAGTATGTTCCTATCATACTAACAGCCAAGACAGTATACAAGGGAAATGAGTGTGCTGTTTGGTATGTAGTGTGCTTTTGGGACAGGGCTAGGCTCTCATATGTACATTTCTTTCTCAAAGTCTGTTGAAAGTTCCAGCTTTGTATCACTGGCTTACTTAAACAACAGTCATTGTGTTGCCTAGACATGACAGACTGTTCTTAGATAGCCAAAATGAAAACAGCCCAAGAAACACAACTGCCCCCCCATCTCATGTGTCAATGTCTGCTTCACAAGGTTTACTCATATTCAGGGCACTGGCATTGTTTAAGTTACTTTCTGCATTGTAAATTAGTAATTCAGTTTCTACACTTGAATCCTATTGAAAAGCTGTGGTCTGAATTAAGGAGGGCAAGCCCAAAGCATGAAAGTAAAGACATCGAGGATCTTGACATTTTTTCGAGGAGTGTTCTCCAACCTTGTTAGACATTACAGGATTATACTCAAGGTTTTAATTCTTTCTCAAGGGGCTTTGCCAAACAACAGTGGTGAGGTGCCTCTAATTTTGAACACTATATTTTGAAGGAAAAATAAGTGTACATCTCAGTAAAACCCCAAATATGACTAATTGTATGTGTTTTTATTTATTCAATTTTGCATTTTTTCATCGAGGGTGTCAATAATACTGAGGTTGTCAGTAGCATAGTTGAGATTTTGATCCTCCTCTAAAGAAAGTATCATGAGATGCTGAAAGGTGATCATCATTGATTTTAATTATTATTTGATCAATAAGGGAGTGCTGTCGTTAGGTCAGGTGGCCTTCAGGATAGGATAGGGTGCCCCCATGGTCCAAAAACATTGTGAAACTGCCCTCAACGGTGGCCCTACAGAAAATGTTATGAAGTACCCTTTAGGAAGGTACCCATACAGTGAAGAAAGCATGATGAAGTGCTCTAATGTCTGCTGTCTAAATAAAAAAATGTGATGAAGTGCCATCAAAGGTGCCCCTACATGCACTAAAACATGATGAAGTGCTCTAATGGTAGCCCTTCAAGTGGGGAAAACACAATGTAGTGCCCTATAGGCTCCCCCACATAAGAGAAAATGAGACTAGGTGTTCTCTAGGTGCTCCTACTTGTGAGAAAATGTGCACTCTATAGTGCCTCTGTAGTAGAAAAAACACGAGTTAATACACCTTTTTGCCCCCCTTCTTTCCCCTTTTTAATATAACCTTCTAACAAGTTTGCTTCAAGCACTTTCTGTCAGAGATTTTGTCATGAAAAAGGTTGCAATTAGAGTTGGGATCTGTCTCAATTGCTTTCTGTCAGAAAGCAGTTGAGGCAAATGTCTTCCTTGTGCTTGAAAAACAGCTTCGGGGGCGCCCTGCTGGCTTGCTGTGTAGAGTGCACACTACATGGTGCCGGGGCTGGGCTGTGGCGGTCTGGGTTTGAGTTCGGCTCAGGCCCATTGTTGCATGTCGCCCCCTCTCTTCCCTGTTTCTCTACACCGTGCCTGTCTCGTGAAGTGACAACGCCCCAAAAATAATCTTTAGAAAAAGTTTTATCGTGCCGACATACACTCCATCAGTACTCAAAGGTTTCCCAGCTCCAGCCTCTTTAGGATTTGATGTCACTGTGTTTGTACAGACTAAGCTGTAACGTTGGCATCGCACTAGACTAGAGTGTAGATGGTTGTCATGCCCTCCGCTTTAACCCAGCAGGAGCTTCTCTCTCTCTCTCTGTGTCTGTGTGTTTGTGTGCTTGATTACAAGAGTGGGATCAGGTGTGCAGGTGTCAGGTGCCGAGGTGTTAATCATCTCAACCAACTCTGCGACATGCACCAGGCCTCAACTCCACCCCGCAGCCAGATTGTAGACTTTTCACAAGACCTTTCAGTCTAGGGCTATCCTTTCTGATTCTCCTGCAGATCCTGATTCTGTGACTCCTGCCTCCGTCTCCTTCCTGCCTGACCTGCAATCTGCACTCAAACCCTTGAACTCTGGCCTCGCTCTGCCTGCCCTGCTCGCCCCCTCCTGCCTTGCCCTGCAATCCTCTGGCTCGCATTTGGGTAAGGCTGGCTGTGACACAATCCAGCCAGTTTTCATTCAGGAAATACCTTAACCACGCCACTGGGATAATGATGACTCTTGCAGATAAGATCTTTGGTTTACTGTGTGTTTGTTGTTTAAGTTATGCAACAAATGTCAAACAATCTGCATGTTTACTGTTTTCAACAATGAAAGAAATTCTGACTTACCAGACAAACAACAGGTGTCACATAAAGCCAGCAAATCTTCATTACTGGCCGTGGGCGATAACCTATCATATCTTCAATATTATCATAGAGACGATCTGCACCTATGAAGAAAAATGTATTGTATCCATCATGCTTTCAGTCAAAAGCTTTATTTCTTACATAATCTTTACAGTCACAACACAGTAATGCTTTTGAATCTACAATTTTGTAGCTAAAAATGTGTCCAAAATGTGCATTTCTGTGCACACAAAGCACCATTTACTTTTGCTACATCTACAGGTGCACAAGTGAGAGCTTGCAGAACTTCCACATGTCAGTAGAAACAGCATTTGAGATGCATATTCAAGCAGGTATTGTTACATGGGTGTGTGCACCATATTAACTACAGGAACTGTTGCAAAAATATGAGCATACAGGTTTCTTAATTTTGGGTTTCATGGAATAGGATTTGTGCATCTGCAATGAAGAATTTGGGAAGGTCACACTGTTGTGTTGCTGTTTGTGTTAGACAAAAAATTCTGCAAGTTAGCAATTTTGCAAGTTTGCAGGCAGAACGGGAGAGAGCCGCCCCTGCTGCTTGCAGGAGAGAAAAATGCTGTAAATATGTCAAAGGCTGATATAATCTTTCAAAATGGAGAGGTTTAAATATTATAGTTAATTAAAAAGCCTGATGCTTCAGGATCATTTCGTGTCGCTGAAACATACAGCTGCTCACGGCGTTCTCCTCCCTGCCCTGTGTCCCCCCCACTCAGCTGCACTACTTCCTCATCCCCCGTCTGTTCTCCAGGCACCACCTGCCATCTGCTGCCACCAGTACACCTGCTACACCCACCCACAAACCTATTCACCGCTCATTAGCCAATCACTTGTTAGCCCGCCAATTCTGCTGCTCACCTGTTGCTTGTCAACTTGTTAGACTATCCAGTATTTATACCAGCTGGTTTGCCTATGTTATTTCTCGGATCATTATTTGAGCCAGTGTATGTATCATGCCTGTGTGTTTTTCTGCCTGCCTCGTTTTGACGTGCTTTTTTGGGGGGGGGGCTCTGTTTTTCTTTTTAATGTGCCTCTGCCTGGTTGGATCGATAACTAGCATTGGACTTTGGAACAAAATGTCTTTGGATTTGCCTGAACCTCACAAGAAAGTTGCTACTTTAACTCTACTTCTGTCTCTGTCTCAGCCAGTTATAGGACGCCTCCTATTTAAGGCGATGTGCCAACACTCTGCATCCGATTTTCTCAGCACCTGAAGGTGACAACAAGGCTGAGAACGGCTCAGTCTGAGGCTCCACAAACAAAACCCTGTCCAACAGAAACCTTGCAATACATCAACGATAGGACTCTTCCACTGAGATACTGCTGGTGTCAGTCATTTGTTTCGCTTGTCCAAGCTCCAATTGCAATGCAATAATAATGAAGCAGAGCCATTGGCCCAGCAATCAGTTGGGTCATCTCTTGAACAGTATGAGTTTGTAATGTATACTTTGACCATGTTATCTTGTTTTTAGGGTTAGGGTTTAGGCTACTGTCAAGTGAAATTGGCATCTGAACGGCACGTGGAAATAACACACAGGGATTATCCTTTAAATGTCTTGCTCAGTTATTTTATGTACCACTACACAAGAAGTCATAATTTACTGATGCAATGTGCATAAAATTTTTGATTGATGCTAGATAACAATAATAACTTACCATATATCCAACCGATTGCTATCGATTGACACACTGAAAGGAGAAGAAGATTGTTGCCACTACAAACATAATGGTCAAAAAGCTGAAGAAAATACAAGCCCCCCTGCACAAAGAGAAAGGGATTATAGATACAGTGAATTTCAGCAATGTTTTTGAACATTAAATAGGTGAACTTTGAATAATTTTGCACATGTAACCAAAGCATGAATAGTAGTGCGAGGAACAAATAAAAGCTTTTACCTCTGTGACAAGGAGGAGACCGAGAAAGAAGCAAACAGAACAGAGACAAAGTAGCAGTAATTCTCGACGGTAACCTCTTCGAAAAACAGTTGGGAACATGTCTGTCACGGAAGTCATCAGGCACTCCAGACTGACAAACTGTTGGGGACACAGGCCAATGAGCAACAGGAGACTCAACCTCTCGATTTAATTTGAGGATTGGCAGTGGCTTAATGCAAAGCGTTGTGACCTCACCTGTGTATCAGCACCTAGCAAGATGACCATGATGAAGAAGCATATGGCCCATAGTTGAGGTAATGGCATCATAGCTACTGCCCGGGGATAAGCGATAAATGCCAAGCCTGGTCCTGTAATTAGGTCCACATTAAGTCATTTAAAGTCATTTCCCACCCAGAGGACATCCATAAAACATTCATTTGTAAGAATCCAAATTAGATAACAATAAATGAATAAATAACTTTTAAAAAGGAAATAGGTACAATTTCTGCAAAAATGTAATGGAAAATAGACTCTGTGGCCATTTTATTCCAGATTGTACCAGGTAGGGTTTGCCTGTTGCCTTCAGAAAAACCTGATTTCTTTGAAGCATGAATTTAAACTCCAAATCTCTGTGAAGCCTGCCCTCTAATATCTTATCCTAACTGCGAGTGTAGCAAGCAAGCATCAACGAAAGAAAAACTGATCGCTCCCATTACAATCAATGAGACTGTCTAGACAGGACGTGAATTGCGAGGGTGACAAAACGCTATGTTTTTTCCCAAAGTGGTACTAGATGCCCGATGTCTATTTTTGACGTGTCACACTGCCTGTATTGTTACTACTCAGATAAATCAGATCCATGGTTTGTTTATCTCATGACTTAATACATGGAGGTGTCAGTGTGGACAGCATCAGCTATCGTGATCTGCTGTCTGGATGCTTGACTGCATTCATGCGTCCAGACAGCAGATCCAAGTCCAAGACAAACAAACAGGTCCTAGACAAGGTGTGTCCGGTGTTGGGTGGCAGGTGATGTTGCCACCCACAACAGATGATGACATCACTTGCCACCAAAGAACAGGCACCCTCCCTACATTTCAACGTTAGATGTCAGAGTTCACAGACGTTTGGTTTAGGGTTTAGTTACTCTTTAAAGGGATAGGAGACCCAGGCAATAAAATCTAGATTTCATCGGCAGCTGGTGGTTGAAATTTTTACCTGCCTGCCGTTATGTATTTGTGAATTTCCAACAGCGCTACATAACTGCTGGGTGTAGTCTGAAATGTAACAGAGCCATGGTGTTTAAAAATGTAGAGTGAACGCTGCACTGCACTGCCACTGTACACAGCACTTCCAACATGGTCACATTTGCCATTAGAGGCAAATTCAGAAAACTATGGGGCTGTTGTTGTTTTTTTAAACCAGAAGACAACACTGCTTCTTCTTCATATTAAATGGTTAACTCACTGAACTTGAACATGTCTGACACTCAGTGGCAGAAATAAAGATTATTAATAACGATAATAAAAAATCTGGAGCCATTAGGTGGCAGAATACACAAGAGTGCATTTTATTGCTGCCACAGGATCTGCAGAGGAAGAGCATTTAACCCAAATGACAGCATGTGGGAAGCAAATTTTGGGAAATTTTGTCAGTGTATGCTTTTTTATTCTATGAACAGAGCACAGTTATGACAGAAACGCAGCAGAGGTTAAGCTTTTCCACCCACAGAGTTCAGTGAAATGATGCTTTTTTGCCATAAAAGATTTAGGCTTTTATCGTTCATTATCTGTTATTTGTGGCGGACATAAGTGAAACCATGGCATCTGGCATGGTCTGTAGCCCATTTATTGCGACATTTGACAAGTTGTACTTTCTGAGTTGCCCCTCTGCAAAGCACTGAGCTGTGTTTGTTCTTGTGGCATGCCTGTTAGGTGACCTCACCTCATAAAAAGGCATAGTCACCATCAGTCCTGCAGCTGACTGGAGGGTTTTTGATTAGCACACTGTTCTCTGTAAACTGTAAACACTGTAGTGCATGAAAATCCCAAGAGTCAAATAATAGCTGTACCTCTCATTCCTGTCTGTGTGCTTTATACTTATGCTTTATTTACACATGACTCACTGTCTAGAAGAGCGAGCTGTTTGTGGAAACAGAGAAGTGTACATAATAAAGTGGTCACTGACTGTATATATATCATACACGGTATAGTGGTGTTCTTACCAGAGGCAGCCACCTCAGATATTGGTACTCCTTGTTCATAGGACATAAAGCCCAAAACAGAAAAGATTGCAAACCCTGCCACAAAGCTGGACCCGCCATTCACCAAACAAAGAACGAAGGTGTCCCTGCAAAAAAGATATTTACATATTATGTTACTCTGCCTGAAACCTTAGGGAACTAATTTAACTATTCAAATGAGAAGAACTAACTTAAGGCATGGAAAAAAACAATGGAAAATTGTGGTCAACAACAAAATGCCTAAGGAACAAAAACACTGTGTGCCATAAACAACATTTATGGCACACAATGTTTTTGTTCCTGTTTTTTTGTAACAGTAAAGGTCAGTTAAGGACATTGTAACACTATGACGTACTTCAAACCAGTTGTGAGTGAATAACCGTGCATACAAATAACAATATTTACATGTGAAACTTGAGACATCACCATAACCAGTTATTTTTTTAACATTGGGGATAGCCTAGAGGGAGCAACCTCCTGCTCCCACGTACATCAACTGACACACACACACACACACAAACACACACACACACACACACACGTGCGCCTCCCAAAGGACACTGGGGAGAAGGGCTTCCTTGTGCCTTTTTCCCCCACAGGGTAACCTATTTTTGCCCCTTGAACTGATTTGTAGGGGTATTTACTGAACTCAGAAATAATTATTACATTTTATTGTAAAGTAAACACTCAATTTGTGGCAGTCTTTTTTTGGACAAATAACAAGTGAGAACGAAAAGAAAAGTTTACTTTAGTTACTTTAGTTTCATGAGCATTCAAGGACACTTTTGCTCCGAGGTCTGTAAATTTCTGGCCATGGAGGGGATGCCAGGTTAAAAAGGGGGGTGCATTTTAGTCATTTTGTTAACAGGGAGGGTGGGATCTCCTCTCATTCCCCTTCAAATTGTTTGAATAATAAACAAATAAATTGTTGAAGAAATAATAAGGCCATATATATATGCATGCATGCATGAATGAATGAATGATACAGAGAGGGAGGGGGAAGTGGGCATATTGTCAGACAAATGACTCAAGTCATGAGGATGTGTGACTAAGAAAACTAGAGACAAGCAAACCCACAAGTGGCTCACCCTAATTCAGAAAGCCAAAATCTCAGAGAATTGTTGTTTATGTTTACAAGAGAAGTGAATGTAAACTGAATAAAGACAACAGATAACAGAATACTTACTTATAGCAATCATTGTTATACTGATTGTAGCTGCCCAGAGCAGTCAAACTCCCCTGACAAATCCCGAAAGAGAAAAGTACTTGTGCCCCTGCATCCATCCATACCTATAAGAGGATGCAAAAGCAGTGTTTGTAAATGTTCCCCACTTAAAAGAGTGGAGATAGTGCAAAGGTGTAATTTGTCCCATTGGGATGGGGATACTGAGCCTCCAGTGGGAGATTAGTGAGGTGGCAGATTTTCTTTGTATTTATGCTGAATGTTTGACTTAGTGCTTCATTACTTACTTGAGGGTCGACCAACCTTGTCGGGTCAGGATAAAGGTAGAAAGTTAAGCCATCCATAGCTCCTGGTAAAGTCAGTCCGCGGGCCAAAAGGACCACCAACATAACATAGGGAAAGGTGGCCGTAAAGTAAACTACCTGTATTAACAGGAAAAGACGAATCAACTTTAAGCTATGTTTTCAGTTGCTGTCAGTGCTGTTGTTGTTATGAATCACTGCTTCTTAGAATTTGATCATATCAGGAAAATCTCATCTAAAATCTAGTCTATATGACAGCTAGATGGCCAAGCATTGAAAAACTAAACACTTTACTCTGTTTGCCTGAAACATGAGGGAACTAATTTAACTACTGAAATGAGAAGAACTAACTTGGTAAAAAAAACAATGGAGCAGCCAGATGGCCTTGGTGTGTTTTGTCACTCCATACACCATCATACACCGTTAGTTCTTATCAGTCTCTTTCATGTGACAATAAGGAAGTATTTCATTGCCCTTTTGATGCCTCTGATGATTGGTATTAAAGATTTCATTACTTATATACCGAAGTATGAATTTTGAGTTATTCATTTTGAGTTACCATATATATAAGGGATAATCCACAACAAGGTGTGTGTTAAAAGGTTTTAATGCACTCCCATCAGGTGGTTCTTCATCTGTACACTTATAATTACTGTATTAATATTTTACCAGTAATTATCAGTATTTTTAAAATGAGGCACAGTGTGACAGGCTTATTGCTGATGTAGGATAACATAGTTAGCTTAAGGGGTGTCCAGACAGCAATATAGCTGGGCTCATTATTTATTTCATAACAGAAGTTTGCATGTACTGCAGCACAACTTTCGATATCTGTCAAATTACAGACCAGCCATTTGTAAAATGATGGAAAAATCTCGGCCCTCTCCATTGTTCTTTAACCTATCATCCTGATAGAGAACAGGCCAACACTGGCTCAGTCCATTTTTCACAGATATAAAATCTCTGTCTGCTCACCCACTCATGCTTAAATTTAAGTTTATTGCTGTGGTCACACAAGTTGGTTCAAAACTTTATGGCCAGCGTATCATTGTAGAGCAGTAATTAAACTTGACTACACAAGCATTGCACAGTTTCAACGCACACCCATCAGCCAATCAGACTACAATAAAAGGATATGCTGTTTAAACAGAGCTCTTGCTGTTGAAATAAGCCAATGTTGCCTCACAGCTACCAATCTGTCCAAATCTAGATATTGAACTAATGAATGCAGTCCAAAAACCACACACACACACACACACACACACACACACACACACAAATATAATGCCATCTTCTCCTAAAATGAATGTTCTACCTTTCCAGTAGATCTTACTCCCTTCCAGACACAGAAGTAGCACAGTATCCAAGCCAGTAAGAGACATAAGGCCAACTCCCACCGCAGGCTGCCAATTTCCTCAATTCCTTGAGATATACCCAGGACTCGTCTCCTGCAAAGGGACACATATTATGCCAAAACACTGGAACAGCAAAACAATTTAGAGGCACAAAATCATTGGGAACTTTTTTCAAAACCTGCATCGGTAATAACAAAAGATTAACAACAGTGAAACTGGGCTGAGTTAGACAAGAAACCTGACCTTCTTAGTTATGAATCCAGTGCACTTGAAGATAATCTGTCCTCGGGATAATGGTAAAACCTACAAAGGCTAAACATGTTGTTCCATATGAATGCAGTCCATATTTATTTTGGAGAACTGCATATATTGATGAAAAAATAGTTATGGGCCATACTGGGACTGGAATTCAATTCTGAGGCAGGCTGCTCCACCACAACAGACACTCCAGCCACCACACTTCCAGTAATGTTCATTAATATGCTCTCCAAATAAAACGGTTGCTGAAATCAGCTGCTGAAAAGGGTTCAGTGCTTTCTGTTCCATGTGTCATATCTCAGAAATAGAAAATCCAAACTTTCCCTGCCATATGTGTTTGTCTGTGTTTGTTTTTGACATTGTTTTGTGCTCAGATGGTGATTATAGTATTCCCAGCAGCACTTGAAAGTAGTAAACGGAGTAAAATGGACCATTTTTGTGACATTTGGCTGTATCTGTTTCAAATATTTTACTTTATTATGATACGATAAACTTTTACTTATTTTTTAAGTTATTTTATCATTTAGTTTTTCAGTCCCATGTTTGCCTATGTTAGGCTGCTGCTTTTCCGTTTTCATTTGTAAAGTAGCCTCAGTCCATAACTGTCAACTCACTTGAGCACAACTGGAAGGTAGCCAAACCTTTTTATTTAATCTTTTATATCGGTGTTGCTGGGCTCACTGTTGGCACACAGGTAAACTCGCCCACTGGGAAAACTCCACCCTACTTCAGATAAGCAGTCGAATGACTGCTCAACAATATAAATAACACTATTAGCAGTAAGTTGTCAGTTGCAATATGTCACGGTAAGAATGACATAAAGTGTCGGTCCTTGTAATAATCAAAAAAACAAACAAACCCCACATCAATACCAATGAAAATGGTGCCATATATTAGGGTTTTTTTGTTTTGTTTTTTTACATGCAGCAGTTATATTGTAGCTCTGCATGCTGATGACTGAGGGGTCATAACATGGAAGACTCTGAAATAGTAAAACAATTTGTGGACATGATTCTCTGTTGTAATCACTCTAAATGTTTTACAGGTATTATATGTCATATGTTAGTGAGGGACCTACAATGGCTCTTTTGTTTTGGCTTGTGTAGGTGTGAACTCTCTGGTGACTTACTCAGTAATGTTCAGTTATATAAAAGAGGAGAGGAGATTGAACTTACTCCCAGAACTCTGTTGCTGGTGATGTTGCATTTAGAGTTACTGTCCAGTTGGATGATATATTCCTTTTATCAAATTCAACACATGAATCTAAGAGAAAACACAGGTAAAGGGTTATGTCAATAATTTAAAAACATTGCATTTCATGGTCTGCCTTTTCAGGGAGGGACATAATTCTTTTATACTCACAGTCATAGATTTGATATAGTATTTTGACAACATCTGAGATTTTTCAGACCATATAACAATGTTCCCAAAATTTGTCCACTCCATCTGCAGTTTTAATTTGCAACAGTGAAAGCAAATAAGGCTATTAAGGATGGGGTTTGCCCACAGTGAACACAGAGTTGAACACAGAAACCACAGCTAACTGACAAAATAAACAGTTTCAGTTTGGAGATCGTGCTGCAGGACGCCCCTGCGGCGGTTTCAGTCATGTTCAGCTGTGTTTCCTCTGTGCTCCACAGGTCTTTTATGAAAAGATAACAGGCAGA
>OMLB01020766.1:0-27562 GCA_900302555.1 Myripristis jacobus
ATTTTCTGGTCCCGTTTGAATTGTGCCATGGATGTCACATATGTTGTTTGTGATATTTAAAGATAATTTTTCACGCAAAGAAGACTACAATTTAGCGCGAAGAATATTGATAATGTTAGGTTTTGTGTGAGCCCGCTTTGTGAACTACAACTCTTCGCTGCTCTCGGTGCGAATGATATACGTCACCACCCGCACTGGAAGCCTACAACAGACATGGCGATTTCTCTGCTCCGCGCTGAGTTTTTGAGGTTCAGAGTTTTTCCGCCCGACGGCGGGGTCCGCTCGCCCTCCCGCCCGGCCCGGCGCTCCGTCGGCCCTCAGAGACGCGGACAATCGGGAGCAAAACACACCGGCAGCTTGACTTGAATATGGATGGAGAAGAAAAGGAGGGAAAGGGCGATCATGTGACGTCACATGCGCGACACAGCATGTAGTCTTTCTAATTGTGTTTTCTCAACAGCATTTAACTGAATAATTGCGCAATAAACGGTCAAACCCTTGACATGAAAAATTGTTATTTAAGCCTATAAACAACATTTGTGTAATCCATGGCATGATGACGGGGGCATCAGAAAAGAATAATTTTCTGTCCATTGAACACCATGCAATTTTTTCGCTCCGAAAGGTCCTATGGGGGTCCACCAGAAGGGGCGGGACTTCACCACTCTATAGCTTTAACCACTCAATGTTAGCTTTAGCCGCTTCTGTTAGCTTAGCTTCTGTTAGCTACTTGGCTCTAGTTGGGAAAAAGCTCATGGTTGCTAACAAACATGGCTGACAAGGGACACGATCTAGTGTCTGCGGAGTGTCATATTGTGACATATAGATCAAAACTGTCAGAAACACTGCCACAACAGACCTTTTTCACAGCAGCCATTTTGACATGAACTAGCAGGTAAACACAAGTGCTGCTAATCATATTAATTCAGGTTCTGTTGCATTTAAGTTCAGCAGAGCCTTTCCAGTAAACCAGCAGGAACCACAGCAGGACCCTGACTCTGTTAGACCTGAATGGAATTGAACATTCATTCATGTCCTCAGTAAAACCTGTGTCTACCAGCTGTTTCATGTCAAAAAGCTGCTGTGAAAAATATCTGTAGTGAGATATTAAGTCGTAATTGAGAAAAATGTCAATTCTGAAATATTGTGTAGACAGAAGTAAAAGTTCAGAGATATTAAGTCACAACTGTAGGAAAAAAAAAATCTCAGTTGGCATATATTAAGGAATAACTGAGGAAAAAAAAAAACATAACCTAATCAAAACCGATGTCATATGCAATAGGTGCTGGGGGACTCCATGACATCCATCAATACCACACAATAGAATGAGGTTGTGACATTTAGATTTTTCCTTTTTTTGTGGCAGCACCTTCCCATAGCAAATTGTCCAAGTCACCACCATAAAGTAGCCGTCATGATGTTAACGCTCACAGTAGGAGTTAAGTACTGACGCTGAAAGGGATCACTGCTGGAACTGAAAAAGCACACTGGGCTCACACCAGGAACACTGTTTGTGTGGCTGCGCGTTGGGAACAATGATATCATTCTACCATAGCTGGTGGGACACACACACACACACACACACTTATCCTCCTCTTCCTGATATGTGTGAACAGACAGTGTCGGTGATCAATCATAATCTCAGGATGCTCAAAGACTCCCTAGATAGAAATAGGAAGGTGTATGTGTGTGTGTGTGTGTGTGTGTGGCCTCCTTCTCCCTGTGGAGATCATTAGCAGCGGAGCGCCTCCTGGTCAATACTGCTCCTCGATGCATTGTCTGCTAGGCCTCCCTCCCTCTCTGTCTAATAGAGGGGAAACTAATTCACAGGGCTCCCAAATCTGTTAGACAATAAATGTAGCACAACACCCAGGAAACTGTGAGATTACTTCAAGGCCTTTGGGAGGGAGAATTGATCTGGTTTTACACCTCCCACTGTGGTATTCCTGCTTCCTGTGGTGTAAAGACTGAGTGGTGGTAGTCTAGTAGGAAATGGACAATCTGCATATTTACAGGGGTTGAGAATAAAAGCAGGCTTATACTGATGAGAATTTTTGAGCTGATGTTTGTGTGGAAGCTGTCAATAGCCAATATCTTCAAATTTGAGCAGTTCCTTGCAGTGGAAAAACAGTGATTCAGTGTTTCCCCAGGAATTTTATTCCTAGCAGCATGGAAAAGCCTCTGAAACTGTGTTTAGACCGTGGGACACTAATGGTGTAATAAATTTTTTCTTTGTTCTGAACCATGGTGGAAAAGCTGTTGCATTTTTGTGTTTGTTTAGGATCATGTTGCTTAATTACAGACAAACCAAAGCTTGTAAACAAAATCCACAAGACTCCCAAGTTTGACTAATGTGGGTTTTATTATTCTGATACTGATTCCAATATATTTTTTTCAAGTGAACCAGCTGATATTTTGGGCTGATATTCAACAGCTTGATATTTGAAAATTACCATGCAAAAAAGAAACAGTTAATAGCGTAAACAGCTATTTTAAGATCATCATTATTATCATTATTATTATTATTATTGGAACTCTTTTTCCTGCGTTGTCAGCTGATAATTTAACATTTGAACAAATACAGGACATATTATGGGGTCTGTCTTATAAGAGAAACCTGAATTCCTCCCCCCATCCCATTTCCCCAACCTTCCATCGGGTCAAAAACTTTCCACCAGCCCTCCACCTCCAAATCCCCTAAGTGGGTCAAGGTCACATGCAAAATAAGCAAATAAATAAAAATTGAAATAGCTGAGTAAATACCTGAGAAATAAATAAAACAGAACAATAATACAGTAATACAGTGAGGTGAAACACCCCTAAACATGACATTCCAAAAAAGGCAGATATCAGCATATCGGTAGAAGTTGGTCTAACCCTGCTCCCAAATAGCTTTCTTGTTGGACAGAGTTTTGGTAACCTGTCATCCTGTGAGGTTAGAGGTTTAGACCAAAGGTGAAGTAAAACAAAAATGACTCCAGTCCCTGTAACTTATTCCAGGCATGATGGAGTCTCTGCCCTGTTTGCTATAATTTACCTTCTCTGGTGTTCATGCCAGTTAAGAACACATGAAAGAAATTGCCGGATATGAGCATCAGTCCAGATTTCACTTTGTTATGTTCGGCTTTTCAAGCATGAGAAACTCCTGGCTATCAGATGTTAACATCTGTCTCCTTACAACCATAAACACTTGCATGTTGGAGCTCTTTCCTCTGTTTCCCACTCCTAATGAATGACAACACAGTTCTCTTGGAGGACTGAGACTCGCAATTTCAGGCACCTCCGTGCAGCAATTTGGTACCACAATAGTTTCAAATACCATTGTCACCTGGCCAGATGACTAAACCTAAAGGATTAAATGCTGCAGACATCACATAAACTGCTCCAAACATTACTGGTGTGAACATGCTCTAAAGCTCTCCAATGAAACTGATACTAATGAAATGCTTTTAGGAGGTCAGAGTTGGAAAAGTTGGACAAAATGTTCAACATATTGAAATGTGCGTGCTCCAGACATTTGACATTTCTTGCAACCACAATGGAAGAGATGGAGCCGCCAGAATAAATGAAAATAAAAGTAGGATTTATTTGAGTACTAAACAGACTAAAAGTCCCAAGGAATCTTTTTTTAAAAGGCACAAGGAAAAGGGCTTGGAAAGGCTTAGTGAAACTATCTGCAACTTTTGGAAATGTTCTCTGTGGTGCTCTGTGGAACGTTACAAACATTTGGGATGTACTGCAAATGGTATAAAAAGCAGTTTCACATTCCCAAATAAATCCTACTTTTATTTGCATATGTTCTGGCAGCTCCATCTCTTCTTTTGTATATTCTGAGGACCATTCTAACATGCTGCCTTTAGTTTATAACCACAATGGTCCAGCCACCACTATAGGCATACCTCAACACAGTTAACAGTTTTTTGGCCACTCAGAAATCATTATGAATGTCCTTTTTGAAAACGGAACCCTCATAGTACTGTCATGTTTGTTTATTTGATTTTTGTATTTATTCAGAGCAACTTTAAACCAACTACTGTTCATCACTATGTTTGGAATCACTTTTTATACCATCTGCATCCCAAACATTAGTGATGTTCGGCAGAGCAGCACAGTAGTTCAGAATGTGGTAGCAAGTGCAATTTAGCTGACCAGTGAGGCTGTACTATCATAAATGTTCAATAAAACCTGTCAGAAAACATGGACTGCAGTGAATTCTTTCAGTGAACAGTTGGAGAAAACATATTGGGCTGTTGAGCTGCCAATCTTCAAAACATTCATGATAAAACAGGCAGAGCACTGAAGTCATGCAAGCATCATGGCCGACTGGCTGTCAGCTGTTTTCATGCATTCATTCATTCATTCACTGTTCCAGTGTTGCAACTCCATCTGCCACCCCAGCATACTCATCCTAGTTTAAACATGCTGGATCATGTTGGCTAGCTAAAATCATGGATGTGTATCTATGTTTCCAGGGCTCTGTGTTCCCAGGGTCCTAGGTTCCTAGTGTCCTATTTTCCCAGGGTCCCAAGTTCCTAGTGTCCTATGTTCCCAGGGTCCCAAGTTCCTAGTGTCCTATGTTCCCAGGATCCCAAGTTCCCAGGGTCTTAAGTTCCCAGGGTTCTATGTTCCCAGTGTCTTATCTTAACCAGTTCAGTATTCACATTAATTCTAACTATAACCCTAACTGAGTGACAGCCCATGCATTGCCTTAGATTTCTATTCAACTGCATGGTCATTAGATAGCATGGGGACATCTTCAGGATATGACGTATCCTAACCATAACACTAACCCTTACCCTAACTCACATAGCACCCTGGGAACATAGAAGCCTTTGTCATGATTCCATTATGTGCCATATTAATCTGGGGAACATAGGTTCCAAGAAACACAGCAATGACTCCATAATCTTTACTATGCCTACTGCAATACTGTGCTTGTTATGATCATAGAAACTGAATTGGGTATAGTCGGCATGGGTCTTTGGTTCGCAGCAAATCAAAAGTATTTCTGGGTGGTTCTCCTTGCCAAGGCAACAGCTGTACATGTTCAACTGATGCCACGGCATTGGCAGAAGAGTTTGTTTAGGTCTGGTTTAGGTAGGCTGAGCTAATGTAAGCCTGATGCACAGCTAACAGAAACATGTTCTGTTTTCACAAGAAAATTAAGAAAAGAATTCTGAGAATAACTTTGTGGCTTTTGACTTTGATTTAGTTTTTTTAAACGTGTTTTTTGGAGTAGGTAAGCCTCACCTGGTGGGTTGTCAGTGGCTTGTCATATGCTATTTGATAACTCTGTTAACAACAACGCAGCTCATTAGGATTAGTGGGCAACATCTGATAAGCAAACATAAATGTTAGTCTGAGGTAGGCTATGAATTAGCTTATAATCATTTTTAATAGCAAGTGTCTATAAAGGTATTCAATCTGTTCCTCAAAGATGGTTGCCAGTAGGGTCAATGGCAACTCTTTACAATGTTGATTCCATCCAGTTCAGTTTCTGTAGTTCTGATTCACCATGCAGGGGGATTACTGCTGTCAGTGGAGTTTCTTTATGCTTTTTCAAAAAGCAGCGCCTGTCTGTCAAATATAACTGTATTACCATATTCAGTGTTGGTTAAGACATAAGTGTCTCTGACTGAAATGGCTTTTGAGAGGCCGGAACAGCTGTTTTAGTTGAAGGCGTTTGAGGTTGGCAATAAGCTGCAGCAGAGTAAATTTCTTCTCACTAAAGCTAGCAGTGACGCTGTGCTGTGTACAGATATAAATGATTGGAATCAACATTTTAATACAGCCTGGGTTGAAAAATACTTAAATTATCCTTTAATAATAACAACACTAACCATGAGGAAACCTGAGTGTTCATGAATATAGATACAGACACACATACTGACATAAGATAAGACACAGTGATACACACTTTACCTCTCTCTGTATGTCTCTCTCACTCTCTCTCTCTCTCACACACACCCACACACACACAAACATATACACACACATAGCTGCAAAAGCCAGTGTGCTCACACAAAATGATTCTATCTTTATTCATGTACTCCTGACTTCACCATTATAGCACCTGAGCCGGCTTCCATAACTGCTTTATTCATGACAAGGAGGAAGTTTTAGGGGATACGTGAAGGGAAAACACAACGAGCCTCCGAACAGAAGGACAGACACAGAGACAAGGAGGGCATGGTAATGACTATATCCATCACCGTGACACACACCGGCACTCTTCATGGATGAGAGACTTTAAGTGCTGTGTGATATGGCGGAGTTCAACAATAACACACAATACAACACCAACCAGGGAGCTGATTTATTATGGGGCTGACCTGGCCTCACCCTTATTACACTGGTTGTAGATACATAACCTTGAATGTGTTTATATGCATGCATGTGTGAGTGTGTGTGTGTGTTTGATCTGCTTCCAATAGAAGTGGTAATGAAATGTAATGGCATTTCCACACACAATGATGATTCAGATGAATGGGACTACAGAGGTGTGACTACACCAGCTTCCATTTTCTCATAACTGTAGCCTTCGCTGTATGTATTCAACACGTAACACTATCCATTCCAGAGTAAACTCACTAAATGGCTCCTGCAAACTCATATGTGATACATGCAAGTCCCCTTTTCCTCCATGAAGACAGATAGCTAAACTGAAATGTTATTCATGGGGAATTTTTGCTAACATTGACTTACTTGTTCCTAAGCCCTCCCTCCTCCCCCTTTTTTCCACAAGCTAGAGAAAAAAAATGCAGAAAAGGAAATCTCCCAGATAGGGCATTTGAGTTTGCAATTTTCAATGTTCCACCATAAAAGATCAAGCAAACCAGAACCACCATATCAAAGGTTGGCTGTGTCATAAACACATCATATAAGGTTTTCCTGCAGCTCAGACACCAAAACACCACCATTATCTGTGAATAAGGCATTATTACCATGGGAAACAGCCAATTAGGCTTCCCAGAAATAACTTGCTATTGTTGAGGTGAGGGATGGCTTCTTTGTTCAGCAAAAATGCTCACAGAAATCACGCAATTTAAAGATACAAAGATGGATTTTCCACAGCAGGATTATTATTGCATTTAATTTTGCGAGGACACTCCAATCAACAGTGGGGGAAGTAAAAGACTGTACTCTACGGA
This sequence comes from Myripristis jacobus, assembly GCA_900302555.1. Classification (NCBI taxonomy): domain Eukaryota; kingdom Metazoa; phylum Chordata; class Actinopteri; order Holocentriformes; family Holocentridae; genus Myripristis; species Myripristis jacobus. The sequence goes on from OMLB01020766.1 coordinate 7,152, forward strand.
GTCTGTAGCTTGGTGAGACTTTCCCAGATGTAAAGGCATTCTTGTGTGAGGAGGACAAGGGAAGTCTGTCAAAATCAAATCGTGTGAGGAATTCAAAATAGCTGCTGAAAGTGTCTCAGCCATCTTGGCCTTCATCAGGATGTGTCATATTAGCAGTAGGGTCGTGTAGCAGTCGTGTGGGTTAGTGCCACCATCTTGTTCTACTGGCTGAACTGTCAGTTCATTGGTCCACAAAAATCAGTCCATTCATTGGTCTTTAAAACTGTGCCAATTCCATAGCAACTACATCTTTTTACCTTCTACCTTCTATCTTTCTTCTCTATCTTTGTGTGTGTGTGTGTGTGTGTGTGTGTGTGTGAATGCATGCATGAGTGGATGCATGTGGATATCTGGTTGCAGCTCTTGCAAATTTGTGCTTGTGGTCGCGTTGATTTCAATAGCTAATTAGTTGGTTTTTTTTAAGTCATGCCTACCAAAAAAAAAACAAAAAAACAAACAAACTATATTGAGAGCAATACTCAAAGTCATAAAATCCTAATTCATGAACACATTTTACTTATTTTGCTCTCTGAATTTGCTGTCTTGAGTTCTCACATTAATGAATCTGTAACCATGTTTTGCATAATTTTTGCTCTCATCTTGAAAGAAACCTGCCAACAATGTCAGAATGGACCCCTACTGTTTCATGTGTGCCCTGGATGTTGCCAGGTTGCCCAAAGATAGATTTATAATAAATTCTCTGATATATGAATTTTAATCATAACATTTCATAATACACTCAAAATTCAGATACTGTCCTGTACCTCCATCACACAATCTGCTGTGGCCTTGCTAATGGTTCACACTGAATTAAGTGACTTGATCCAAATCGGTGTATTGATGCCAATAAAGCACCTGAGCCCTTAGGATCCTTGTTAGAGCCCTCTCTCTCACTGTAATGCCATGAATATGTCTCCATAATGCATGTCCAAGTCAAAACACACCTTAATCAAAGAACCTCCATCCAGAACGACACAGATGGCTGCTGTCAGCTTACCCATTAAATTGTGGGCACATTCTCTTTAGGTGAGAGTGCAGCCAAACTAAATCATGGACACAATTTTCTAAATTTGAGAGCTCGAAGAGGCAAACTGAGAGCAGAAAAAGGTAAATTGTGTGCACAAATTAGGATTTCATGACCTTGATTTAGCATGTCTTGGGCAAGAAATTTAAATCTGTTGTGTTTTTTTAAGTACCTAACTTTACTGAGGACAATTTACTTTTGCTGCATTACATTTGTAAAATTGCAGCAGATAACTAACTGTAGTTCTACTTAGGATATTGTATTACTCCTTTCAGCCCTGCACACAGAGACCACACACACACACACACACACACACATACACAAAATCACACTCAGTCCAGTCAACTGGTTTGGAAGTAGAGAGCGTGAGACAGACTGGAAGACCAAACTGTCTAGCCCATGGTCTCCAGCTCCCAACTGAGGCTGACTTTCATGTGAGTGCGGTGGGAAGTAAGAACATGAGCACACACACACACACACACACACACACACAAACACACCATCACAAGAACCCCACCCTTTAACATGCAACTTGACTCTGTTAACTACTGTACAATACCACAACAAACAAACAAGATACTGAGTTCCCATTATGCCACTGAAGAGAGAAGTTTCATTATAGACCACAGTAAAAGCAGGGAGCAAAAATCAGACAGAAAAAAATGTCCGGTATCTCATCATTTGGTGCCAGGGAAAACATGTTGTTGTTGTTTTTTCATAATAATAAACATTTAAAAATAAAAATAAATATTTATATATTCTTACTGTAATTTCTATTCATTTATTTCTTAAACTGGAATGATCTTAATGTGTTACGTGGAGTGTAGCTATACTGAAGCTTGACATTTCATCAAAAAGGCAGCAAAATCAAATAAAAAATGTCCCATTATGTACTAATTAAGAGCGTGTGGTGGGTCTAAAAATAAATAAATAAATAAGAAAATGGCAAAAATCTTGACTTTATTAGGCTGTTAAATGGGAATTACTGCTGAAAAATGCTTACAGAGGATCAGAGGCAAATGTCAGTGTTTTCCACAAGCTATTAGGGTTTCAATTAAGATGTTGAAAATAGTAATTTGTGGGCTGTAATTCCTTTTACAAGTACACAGCAATGCCATCCCTTTCTTAATTTTATGAACAAATGCGAGCAAATAGGAGAAAAACAACAAACAACCCTGCCTCTACGGCTCAGACCAGAGAACACAAACAGTAGATGTGAACATCAAAAAGAAAAACACTCGGGCATTTCCATGAAATACTTGCTGCTTAACCGATACAAATCTGTGATGGCGCTGCCTTTTGGAACGGCACCGGCATTTCACCAGCTGAGAGTTGTGGTGAAGCTTGAAACTTTAACCCTTTGAGACCCAAATTAAAGCTCCTTTGTTTCTTTCAAAAATAGTTTTAAATATTACTACTTTGGCCAATGACTCTTGTATTAATTTTGAAATATAGTTTTCAGTTATTTAAAATGTTTAAATAGCAGTTATTTAAATTTCTTTGTCTTGCTTGACATTCTCAAGAATGGGTAAATTTAATTCTATGTTTATTATTGAGGTCTGAGTTTGCAAAGGTGTTTATAATTTTTTTGTCCTCACTATTTATATAGATGAGGAAGACAGAATATTGGAATCAGCTCTCAGTAAAATGCAGTCCAGTCCAACAGCAGCACTAACTATGAGCTCAATGCCAAACATAGAAGTGAATGAAGAAAAAGAAAAGCTGAGTATTACAGGCAGCAGGAAGGGAAACTTTATGGTAGAATAGTTGGATTGGATTGGATTAGATTGTACAGGTGGACCTACACACTGACTGTGTGTGTGTGTTTGCGTGTGTGTATATATATATATATATATGCCAAGGCTGATTCTATAGTTCCAAATTTATTTTCACTGTGTGATAATGACTGATCATTTTGATTTTTTGATTTTGAGAATTCTCTGTTTATTTTCCCACCTGTTTTATGTTTTTTAAACATATCACAATAATTGTTTTCTTAAACCAGAAATTCATCAGAATATATAAACAAAACAGTAAAACTTTTGAACTTTTAAATTTTTGGAAGCTGCCACAGGTTTGTTCATTTTTATTGACACACCGCATTTTTATGAACAAACCTGTTGCACCGAAAAAAGGATTTAGTATCATGCAACAGCAGCAAAACAAAACTAAACTGAAAACTGTCAGGGTGGCCTGCTGGCTAAAGAGCAAAGAGCATCACTGAAAGGTGTTGGGTTTAAACTCCACAACCAGCAGTGTCATGTCCAACAAAAGCCATGAGCCCTGTCCAAACGACAGAGTCCACTCGCCCACCTTAAGTCCCTCAGTGTGATGAACTCCCACAATGCACTGTGCCTCTTAACCCTTTGATGTGTCGACAGCAAAGACAGTGGAGAATTTTTCTTTAATGTCTCCTCTGCTTCCTCCATGTCTACGTTGACCCCCTGCTATCCCCTGTCTTTCACTGTCACTGTCTGTCCATCCACTTCCCTCTCTTCTCTCTCTCTCCCCATGTTTATCTCTGTGGCGATGTGTGCCACAGTCTCCAGCTTTGCCTTACGTGACTGGAGCTCATATCAGGGAGAATAATTTATGGCTGCCATGAATAAGAGATGCCGTGGAGTTTCCAATGATTCAGGTCTGATATGGAAACAGTCTGAAATATTTGGACAGCGGAGGATTGAGTGATCAGTGTTCGCCGGGCTGTTGTTGGCAAACACATGTCAGTGAAACCAGCTGTCAGAGAGACCCCTGAGGCTGGAGGAGAGAGGAGGAGAAAGGTAGGAGAGGAGAGAAGGGGATGGGAGAGGACAGGAGAGGACAGGGGCAGAAATGAGGAGAGAAGAGGAAAAGGGAGGAGAGGAGGGCAGGGAAGGGCAGAGAGGAGAGGAAGTGGGTGGAAAGATGTGAAGGAAGGAGAGGGAAGAGGAAGTGAAAGATATCTGAGGAGAGGCAAAGGGCAAAGAAGAGAGAAAGGAGAAGAGGAAAAAAGGAGATATGTGAAGAAAAGAGGAAAGGAAAGGAGAGGGGGCAGAAATGAGGTGAAGATGAGAGGAAATGAATGAAGAGCAAAGGAGAGGAGAGGGCAGCAGGGAGATGAGAGAGGCACAGAAATGAGGGATATAAAAAACCAAGGAAAGATCGAAAATCAGGACAGGTGAGCAAGGACAAAGAGAGGAAAAGACAAGGAGACTGGAGAAGAAAGGCAAGCAAAATCAGCTGAATTTTCACTCATTCTTCTTTGTCTTTCTGTTTTCTTTGTCTTTTTTTTCCACAAGTCCTGAGAGCCATGATAACCATCAGTCTGGCAACATGTCACCTTGTGCCTGACACACTGGGTAAGTGGCTTACAAGTTCCTTTGTGAAGAGCTGGTAATGGAATGGTTAATGGAAGTGTTATCACAATCACCACACACACACACACACACACACATACACACGCAGGTGTCTGTCACCTGTCTGCCTCCCCCAGGCCATCGCCAAGGTGTTGATGAGAGATGAGAAGCAGGTGTTACTGCATCATCAGACACCATTTAACTACCGCTTCTGCACACACACACAAACACGCTGAATACCCAACACCTACAAGAGTCTCTAACAACGTATGTGCTCTCTAAAGTTCTGTAAACCTGTGTCAAGTTGCATCACAAGCCTGCCTCAGCCTCTCTGAACACTACATGGGATGAAGACATTCTCCTGTAGTTGTACACATGCAGAGGAAATGATGAAAATCTGAGTTGGCCAGAAAGTACAGATTCTCAATTTCCCTCAAATCACGTCATCTAAGTCGTTTTCACACCTATAGTCAGTTTGCTGTTTCGACTCAATGGAATAGTTGATGCTTTGTTGCATTGTTTATTTTGGTTTGGTTTATTCAAACCAAATGTATCAGCAAAAGCCATGTGGGAGCTCATTGGTCAGGGTCTCACAAATATTGCCGGGCTGAAGGACGGATAAAAGAAATGTTTACTTCTGGGATGTTTTTTTTTCTTCCCTCTCTCACTTTATTGTTTAAACACACTCAGCCAACACAGTATCCAGTATGGGCATGGAGCGCCATCACCAGCATGTCTTCATTACTGCAGTGATTGTTTGGACCATATACCAACACGACAATGTATTTTTCGTCATTATTCCTTGTCAACCCTTGACTCACTTCTTTGTTGCTAATGCTGCCAACTTGCTTCTTTTTGTGATTTATTATTATGAGTCATAATAATCATCTGTGCTACGGGAGCTGCTTCAGCCCAAAACGCACTTTGCTTCCTGCAGTTGGGTTGAATCTTGGTTGGTTCATGTTCGCATCAGATCATTGGATGGCAACAGACTGATCTGTACCATCTTTATCTGACCAGGCTGACCCAAAAGGCAGACAAGGTTTGCATGGAGAAAACCCACCCACTCTCAGGGGAATTAATGCTTCTCCCCTCAGGGTGAAGATACAGACATCCTAATATTTGAACAAATCGGGCCAAAAACTAATTTCTTCCCATGGCAATCACACAACTAAACAAGCTACGGGCAGCGGTGTGATGTGTACAAATTATCACCCAATGAGGAGTGCATCTTAAGTAAGGGCAAGTCTTACTGGTTAGATTATTCATTCTAGACCACTTAGATTACTTATTTTATTTATTCTCTGTGTTAGGGAATTTATGCATGATAGGTCTGTGTAACCTATGTGTGTCTTTGTATTTAGTGTATATGTATGTGTTTTATGTATGTGCTGCACACAAAATTGCCCCTCGGGGACAATAAAGATCTTCTAAGTCTAAGTCTAAGCACCACAAATGAACGGCTCCGGTATTCGAGTTTCAATCATTGTTTTGGTCTGCACCAACGGGTGAAACACACCACAGTTCAAATCCATTGGACTAATCAGGGCAGGTGTGAAAATGCCCTAAATATGAGATAAATTCAATGCCCTTGCAGATACATCACAACTATAACACCAAGTCAAATGGTATATGAAATCATCAGTGATATCTAGCACAGTAACTAACCACCCCTTCCTTTTCCTGAGCTTTCCATCAGCTGATAACCAGATGGCCAGTTCACCCCTCCTTTGACTGTCTAGCTGCAGTTGACCAGGATGCACCAACATAATGCAGGTGCAGTATTACTAATTTGCAACGTTGGCCTTTGCTTTACAAGCTAACGTTGTGTTACCCAGGCAAATGTTTTGTCCTGTTCTACCTGCGTCTCCGTGAGCTTTGCAGCGAGCCATTGCACTCCTCATCTTGTACTGCCAAGGGTGGACAAAACCACTTAAATAGAGTGCAGTGTGTCAGCCGGCAGCAAAAACACATTATTGTGAGCGCACACTGCACAGCTGAGTACACCGACAGTTGCTACATGTCCTAGATGTTGTTGCTGAGCCTTCTCACAACTGGCCTGTGCTCTGTTTCTGTTTCCAATTTTTAGTAATTAAACTGTTGCTCAGAACTGGTATATTGGCACATCCCAGTGGAGGAAAGCCATTCTTTCAGCAACATCAAACTACTGTATTTTTTTCTGCCATAAAGAATCTCTACAAAGAATTACTTACAAGTGCCAAATGCCACATGCCAGGGGAATTTTGGATCATACTGCAAAATTGTCTGCGTAAGTGTCTAAATTCAGTAAGTGGCCTCTGCGGTCTGTCAAACTTTGGTGAATTTCTTTAAAAATGGTCAAGGCTGACGTCAAAAGAAAATAGAAACTATTCAGTTCCAATCTCCTTGGTTTTAAGGTTAGGCTAAGAGTGGAAGGTGTGCAGTGTAGCACTTCACTCCTCTGACAGGGAGATCATTAACAGGCACAACAGGTTGCCTTGGGTCCTCTTGAGTTTTGCAGTGTGTGTGTGTGTGTGTGTGTGTGTGTGTGATGTCACCAGCTTACCCTTCAGATGCTGGGAATTATTAAAAGTGTTGAATGTACATTTGGTATACTGTTGTAATATTTACAAAGACTCACAATGTCGATCAGGGAATTCAGTGCATTCTTTGTCACACTGTGGTAATCTGTCTATTTCTGCTTGCAGCTATATTTGGTATATTATGTTTTATTAATTATGCAAGCTGATGAACATCTGTGAATTACTGTGTCCCATGTTCATAGACTGAGAGCTAACACATTTATCTTAAGTGTTCAAATCAAGTGTGAATTAGGCTGATTATGTTAGCTGGAACCATTTGGCTTTGTGGAACCACTTAATCCCAGGTCGATTTGTTAGGTTAAATAACATCAAACTTTTGATATAACCCCACTATACTTAACTTCCTTTGTGTCCTCAGGACACAACTGAAATAAGTAAGAGTAAGATTTCAATATTGGCAAAGACTTTGAGCATTTTAAAACTATTTCAGTCTCCTGTCAATCAACAATACACAACAGGCTTCATAAGTCATAAGTCTTAATATCTGTCACAGGTGTGCATTTAGCAAACATTTTACTAGAGCTTCATTGGTGACTTAACTGATCGCAAGTGAACCAGAACTTCCATTGGAACAAAATAAATGCAATTAACAAAGGAGCAAGCGCAACTTGTCAGCTATGATCATGATAAATGTTCCGTGTTTCTACGTTTTTTTTTCCCTCGCTGTGGGATTCCTGACAAGATGGATTAGACCACTATTTGCTTCCCTGTGTCCACTGTGAAGAAAAGCAACACTGACTCCAAAAGCCCTTAAAAAACCATTATTTGAAGAATGTCGCTGCATTGGAAAACCAGCTGTCCAAAAGTCAAAAGTGTTCAGTTCATATTTATGAGTGCTGCTCAGATAGGAAATTTTAGAAGCATGGCTATGGCAGCTGTGTCATTTGGATGTCATGGACCGAGATCTGCACACAGGCTGTGGTGTGGAATCCATCGGTATCGGTTTCATCCATGGATGCTGGCTTCCATTGGTTTTTGATGAAGCTAGACAGACGCATAGGAGCCCTGGTGAGGCGGGACGGAGTGGGGTGGAAGCTGGAGGATCCAGGGACGAGGAAGGTAGGAACAAGCAGTATGGTGCAGCGCTGGATGACAAGCTGAATCCACATGATGTATAACTCACCACATAACAAATGACGACATGTTCTCTATGACTGTACCATTCTTAATAGATTGTACATCTCAGTGTTTCTCAAACGTAACATGGTGACTTATATGTCTGTTACTTAAAGACCTTGCACGCCTTCAGCAATTTATCATTCAATTTATTAACATCACAGTGACTTCTCTGCATTTCCTCATGGTACGGATGTCATTTACAGTCTTGTCTTGATAACACTCTGCTTTGCATGGAGTGGTGGAAAATGCACTGAGTGAGTGCTACATACATTATCCTTCCATTCTGCAATCCCGGTCATCTGCATAATGCTGGATACAAAGCCTCTGCAACGGTGACACTAAATTCAGAAATCCTTGCTGACATTCCCAGTCTTGCAGTCATTGTTGCCATCTAATGAAGTGCTATGGAGGGTGCTGTCAGCATTTGGCAGGCTCCTTTGGATGGGTTAGCCCCTGGGGCCCCTAGCCCTTAACCCCCTCCCTCACCTCTCACTCTCTCACTCTCTCACCTCTCACTCGAGGTCTCTTGCTCCCAGATCCCGTGGAGCCTCCAGGATCCTTCTTGTCCTCCTCTGTCCTCTCGAGTTCATTACTATTCATTCCTCTAGTGGTCCCTTTCCTCAAGCTGAGAGAGTTGTCAAACTGGGGTGTCACTCTCTACAAACACCGGCCTGATTCTGTGCATGTGTATGTGTGTGTTCATGTGTTGATGTGTGGTCTCGCATTGCTGTCCTTTAAGAAGAGCAGATGTCTTCACAAGGATAGAAAGATGAGGAGAATACCGGAGGGGAAACATTTGCAGCTCCTCCCTTCTGCAAGAGGCTGGTTTCAGTTTAGAGCTGGGGTTTTACGGATAAAGGAAAGCAATTTTACACTGTAAAAATAGTTCACAAAAAATTATAACATACGTTTCCTTATATTATGTTTGAAAAAATGTAAATCTCATATGAGACAAAAACTCAAAGTATTTGAATGTTTAATTAGACAATTTGCCCACCTATTGCACACCTGACTGGCCGGGAGAGGGCCTGCACTTTATGTTGTCCTTCTAAAGCATTCTTCCCTTTTTTTCTATTATCATTTGTTTATTTGAGGAGGTTTTTTCTCGCCCACTATGAAGGTTCAAGTCAGGGGGTGTTGTCCTGTTTTGTCTGTAGTAAACTTATCTCAATATACTCGGCCCTGTACTTGAACTAGGTGTCCATGGTTCCCTGTAATGATGTCATGAATGGTTAGGACCATCAAAGAAGAAAAGCTTTGCGATGACAATGACAACAGCATATTTGTTGTTGCAGAGGAATGAAGCAAAAGTTTCTGTTGTTACGAATAACTTACCTCTGATTCTGACATGTCTTGAGCATCAAAATGGTAGCAGATTATTTCACCATCAGTTGACCAAATGGCCATACAGAGAAGACGAAGAAACTGTTGGGAATCACATAAAGCTCCTGTAAGATTAAAGTTTATGGTATTAATATTAGATAAGTACTTTGGTTGAAGGAATTTAGTGGAAGTTCCTCTCAAGTATCAAACATACAGTATGTGTCTGTCTGTCCTTTAAACTATGGAATACTCACTCTTAACCAGAAGACCACTCCTGTCTTCCAATTCTGTCATCCTTTCTACACCTCTCCTCATCACACCATCCTTTCATCAGATTGAATGTCTCAAGCGCTGACTCCTCACCAGCGCCGGTCTTTTATTGCATTTCCCTGAACCTCACCATTCACTGAGTACAGCGGGTCTGGTAATAGCTCTTCTGTCATCTGGTGGAATCCCTCCCTTTTCCAGTGCCATGCCTTCCAGACTGAATAGCAATTTAAATGCAGGTCGCTTCACATTTATTTGAAATCTCATTAACCGGATATAAAGGCCCAAAGAAATGTGTTGTAAATAGAATATCTTCGCCACATGGATGAAAGGGAACTTATTCAATATTAGTCCTTTTTTCCACCCCTGTTCCCTCCTGTCGAGTTGAGGGGAATGTCTGTAAAGTGTCAGTGCTCATTTTCAGTGGGAAGCCCAGTATCCCCTCTGAAACACACGTTTTTAGCAGACAAAGGAAGTTCACAGACAGGAAGAAATGGAAAACTTACAGAAAAAGGCAAAGCGAGGGGTGTTTTTTCTCCACCAACATTCATGTAGACAAGCTAGTGGAAAAGAGAAGAAAATCATATACTCTGAAACGCCACAAACAAAAATTAAAGGGAATTTATGATTAAATTAACAGAAGATGAAGATATATCCATTTGATCTACAATTCAATGTCACATGTTTTTAAAGCTCCTTCAGGCAGCTTTACATGATGGCAGCAAGAGGTGACTGTTTGAATTTTGGGGACTTAAAGCTAAAAATTGCAACTTTTTCTCATGAGACAGAAAGTATGTCGTTAGTCTGGTTCTCTTCCCACTCAGCTTGTGAGTTCTAGTCCCAACACTTTGTACCCATTTTGATACCTCGAAATGCATTCTGCCATGGAATTGAAGTAGCCTAACAGGCACCCATGAAACCACAACAGGTGTTGAAGAAGGAGACACTCCGGTGTCCTTTTGCTTCACTGTTCATTTGTTTCTCACTGCACTCCTGGGAGGGATCTGGGAGGTTTCTGACTTCTGCGTAGGGAAAATCCACATGTCCAGCTCTAGAATTCATAATTTCTAGTTAGGAACTCTCTCAGGGCTTCCGTTTCTGCAAGACATAGTCATATAACGAAAATAAGCACAATGGTGAAGTTTGTACTAAATGGTGAGAGCAGTAAATAACAACATGTTTTAAGTAAGTAAGACTTTCATGCTTCTGATTGTGTACACACACATTACATCCCTGCAGCCGGTGCTCCTCCTTCATTTTGGCATTTGGCCTAAAGACACTAGAGGATACATGATGTGGTTGAAGACTTATCAAGATTCTTCTTGATCAAAATCAAGAAGAATCTTTTTTGGGGAGCGTGAAGGCAGACAACCAAATATCATAGCATATCTGATTACATTTTATGATATCGATGCAAAGTTAACATTTAGGCCTGAGGGTGGTACTAGGGGAAAGGTCTCGAGGTCACCCAAATTGGCAGGGTTCATCCTCTGTGGAACATTAAAGTGCTCATAATATTTTGTGGAAATCCGACCAATACACTTCAAAATATTTTGCCTTGGAGCAAAGTGTTTAATGAAGCGACATACACATTACAAGGAATAACACCAGAGTTCTAGTTAAGATATACCCTCTTGGTTTAGGTTAGGGTTATGGTTGGGTGAGGGCTTTCTTGGATATACCCACATAATCAATATGAGGTCAGGGTTATGGTTGGGTGAGGGTTTATGGGCAACAAATGGACAACAGGCCAATGAATCTTATGATCAATCAAACCACTTGTGGACGTATCTTACCACAACATTCAGCAGGACACTGATAGCTGGAAAGCTCTGAAAGCTGAGTTTAATGGTAAAATTGCATAAGAAGTCAGTGTGCTTTCATTAATGCTTTTATTACATATATCCTAATGTAAATTTTTTTTGCAGTTATTTGCACAAAGAAGTCAAACAAGCACAGCCAAACTTTCCTTTGGGCGTCCATTTTGTTCTGACCTCAATAGCTTGAACACTCGGAGGTTGGAAGTAGGAAGTTCCAAGACGGAAACTTACCAGTTTTTACTTCTAATGAACGCAATCTTACAACCAAGCTCACCACTGGCTGCATCCACAGCAAATGGTATATGCCCCGGAATGTCCCCAGCTTCACTGGAAAGCCCAATTTCAGGCAAACCAGGGAACAAGGGACTAAATGTCATAACTCTAAAGAGACTTCTTGCACTTCTGTTTCCTTGTCTGGGAAAATAATCACATGTAATAACGCCAAGTGAGTTGGTCTCTCTCTCTCATCTCGCTCTCTCACCATTCGTATCCTTTTTTCCCTTGAGCCTCATTGCTCTAATGAGGAGTGATGATAAATAAATAATAGGTGGAATTTTTGGCGGATTACACTTCTAGACTGACATGGTTCATGAAGAGGCTGTCTGCACTACTGTAAATCATCGGCGTATAAATGCCTATGTATATGTATGTGTGTTTGTGTGTGAGTGTGTTTGTGTGGCGTCATCACGAGGCTGTGATGTAAATGGGTCGCTCTCAGGATTCAGGACGCTCAGCACACATACACACACACTTAGACACTGGCCAAGGGCTGTCAGTTAGAGGGCAAAGGGATGTGTGGACCTAATGAGTGTCTGGCTGGGAGTCAGGAGCTTTATGAAGTCCCTGAGGTGAGTCCTGCACTGGGGTGAAACCACTGTAATCCATAACCCGGTGACACTTATGATTGTTGGCCACTCAACTCTCTCAATGGAGCCGCTGCGTATATTTCACCATGGAGAGAAAACACAGAGGAGATTATAATCATATTAATCAATTTTCGCTGAGAGAGTGCTTTACGATATGTCTGAGAGCGCTTGCCAATTCATTCCTGTTTAATTTGAGACGCCATTTTGCGGACAGTGTTGTCTCATTATCTTTTACTGGCAGAGGGAAGACTTTCTCTGCGTTCCCTCCAGTGGAGTGCAAAGCCAGACTGGTGCAACAGCCAACTGGGATGCTATCAATGGAGCGGAGTAAAGGACTGGATAGGCATAGGAAGACACAGATGGGACAGAAACATGGGCCCACACACATACAGAGGCAGTGTTACACTAATACTCACACACACACACACACACACACACACACACACACATACAATTTACATACACCCAGCCAGGCAAAGGAGGGCTCTTTAGTTGGGGTTAGTGGTTCTATAATTAACCATAATAAGTCAAAGAACCACTTGATTATTATGTTCCTATACTTAAAAAAAGTTATTTTATGTATTTATTTATTTATTTATTTATTTTTTGAGCTTTGCAAATAAATACAACAATTCTAATATGTTCAGTCGGTAAACTTTTCAAAAGGGTTCTTAATAGCACCAAAAGGGTTGCAACTACAGTAGAAGCCTAGAGAACCATCTCCTGGCACTTTATAGAACCCTTTTTCATCAGAGTGTGCACACACATACACATGGGCAGAGGGAACAAACAATTTATCTTAATGTCAGCGGTGCACTTCAGTCTGGCTTGTAGACTAGACACAACTTAACCTGATTTCCGCTTTTGATTATGATAGCAGAAATTGTGCTGAATGCACTTACCGCTCCAGTAGCGGACCGCACACTGCAGTTATCCAATAGAGTAAATAGCATTATGAAGTTTAGGAGCCATCTAATCAATTTCTGCAGAGTCTGATGACAATGTGGAGTAAAGCATGGAGTCAGGATCATGTTACTGCCACACGGACTGGACTGGACTGAGACAACACTGTCAGCTCAGTTGGTCTTAAAGGACCATTCCAGTGATTTTGAATGTTTACAATTTTACAATTTCCCCACATTTTCAAATTAGAATTTTTGGTTGAAGCGCCCACCTTATAATGTTCTGCTTCTGCAGCTGACAAAGTCGGCACCATTCATAACCCACAGAACTGATAACTGTCTGTGTACAGCAAACATTTCCCCGGGGACTACTTACCGGTGGAGAGACTATATCACTCCGTCATCAAAACACAACAGTTCTGCTGCTTTTAGGAAAACTGATGTGGATGACTTTATTATGGTGGTGAAATACTGGTGTGAAGAAAGTTTGAAGTCTCTCAAAGTTCATTTTCATATTGTTGTGGAATAAATGGAAACCAATGGCTGGATAAAAGCTGGGAAAAATGATACCAGAATGCTAAAACAGCTGCATGCTTTGGGAAAAGATTAACAGATTAACAGCAACCTGAAGCATATACATCTTGTAGATATTACACCAAAACATGAAATGGAGTGGTCTTTTATTAGCTTGTGCTTTTCCACAAAGTCAAAAGCAAAATCCCTGAAAGCACCCCCTGCAAAAGAATGAAAACATCAAATGACAAATGACACTGATGTGATTCCTGTGTGTGACTGCAGCGAGTTGTAGAAATGCATGCCTGGAGTTTAATTGTTCAGGACAGAAATCTCATAGAATTCCAGCTATGTTATGGCCTGTCCTTGAAACAGCGTGTTAAATATACATAAGGTAGCCTTGCTCAGAGACACTATAGCAGTATTGGACACTGTTGAACCTGGCACCCTCTGACTATCAAGTAGTCATGTACCGGTTAATACATGAAGAAAAATACTTTTCTAATATTAATTTGCACATTAGGGGGAGACAGCTGTGTCATGTGGTGCATGCACTGTAGACAGAGAAAATCTGCGTGCAGCTGCGTGATGTGTTTGTGTGCCTGCGAGTGCGTGGCAAGCGCCTTTGCCTTCGTGTGTATTTGCCTGTGAGGCTGAACGCGTCTGTCCTCTCATTACAGAGAGGATTAACCATCAGGGAAGCTCACGGTTCCCCTCCAGCCCGGCAGAGAAAGCACTGGAATGATTCAACGTCCTCTGAGACGTGTTTAATTCACCCACGTTTCTGTTCATTTTCACCTCTCGTCTGTCCTGATGTACGTGTGTCAGCTGTGCCAGGGCTGGCTCTCCCGCTGTTCACCTTTATTGCGGTATAAATGAATCAATATTCAACGCAGGAGGACACAAAGGAGGGGTTTTGGAGTTCAGGGGGAGATAAAGCAGTAAATGGATTTTGCGCACATTTTGGCTGTGAGAGGCCTGTTTTTCTCATGTGACTCCAAAAGCTGTTGGATTACTCACTATTGAAGTGCAAAGCACAAGGTGAACTGTTACATTAGTTTGTGATATAGCACTTGACTTGAGGGAAGGCAGACTGGGATTAAATTCAAGGCAGTGGTGATTGTTGGATATCGGTGCCCTCTGCTGGTCCTTTCTGTCCTGCTTGTGGTGTTCAGCAAAAACCCTACAGTAATTTGAAAAGAGCACAACAGTAGAATAAGTTTTAATTCCTTGTTCAGTAAAAACATACAAACAACCAAAAGTAAGTTGGATAAAAGTCAGGGCTAACAATTTTCCTGACCATAGAACCTTTGTACAAGAGTAATTTGTTAGGAAAAGAAGTAGGATAAGAGCCGAGGAGAAAGATGGGAGCTTTTAAGGAGTCTTTTCAAAACTTCAGATGTCAAATGACAAGATGACCAGTGACCAGTTGCCATTTAATTTAATTTAATTTAATTTGATTATTTTTGCTAGTTTCCTGGTAATGGTTAATGATTACTGATTAATTATTTGGGAATTTTCTTTCTTTCTTTTTTAAATAGTTTTATGGTAATTTCTGGTCATTGTCTTTTTATTAGTTTGATGCTTATTTTCAGATTGTTTCTTCCTAATTCACTCATCACATTTTCGCCAGGTTTTTTTTTTTTTTTTTTCCTGATTTCTTTATTGACTTCCTTTGGTAACTTTCTTTATATTTATCAAGTGATCAAGGATGATCTTCTTTTCTCATATTGTTTTTTCCTTTTAAACTGGGATCAGGCACCACCCAAAAGTGACAAATGTTTGGGTAACACTTTACAATAAGAGTACAAAAATTAACGTTAGTTAATGCCGTAATAAACATTAAGTAATCGTAATAAACATTAAGTAACAGTTAACTAACCATTAACTAATGTGTCTAAGAATCATTTACTAATGCTGTTCATGCTAAGGTATTAATTTATGGGGTTTTGTAGATATTATTTAAGGGTTATTGTAGATATTATTAACATTAGTAAATGCCATAATAATCATTAACTAAGAGTTATTTAACCATTATGGCATTAACTAACATTAACTAAAGTTAATTGTTGTACTGTTATTGTAAAGTGTTACCAATGTTTCCTGTTTTATACTTTTTTATGCAGAGGTAACCATTTTACCAGATTTTTTTTTTTTTTCTTACTGTACAGTTTTCATTTTTAATCAACTGCATATCTCCTCCAAACCAGTGTGGATCATCTCAAAATTCTTAATTAGTCTCCTTTAATTTTCAGAAACCACAACACAATGGAAACTGAAGAATTCCCATGCGGTCTGATCAAGATGATTGCTCGTTCCATTCACAGCTGCAGCTGTGGCAGCTTGCGACAACTCCATTGAAAATGTTCCCAGAATTTCTGTTCTTGTAAATATCACAAACCCCTCTGATGGTGAAATCAGAATTTGGATTGGAAATCTCTTGTTGGAGCATGGGCTAAGGGGGGGATGTTGTAACCTTAAAGTCAAATAATGGATGTTAAAATGCACAAGTTAGTCAAATCAAAATTTTAAGGCACAGCTTGCAACATGACATCTTTCCTGAGGAACTGGTAATGCTACAGAAACAGCAGCTTAAAAAAAAAAAAAAAAAACACGGAGCACTTTTCAGTGTTTTTTTAGTGTCTAGTAGTGCCTATAACAGTGGTGATGTATGAGGTTGAACCAATACATGAACAACTTGTTTTCTTTGACTTAGAGCAGTTTCACACATGCTTTACATTAAAGGCAGAGTTCATCCATCCATCCACCCATCCATCAGAAAAGATGAAAACATCTCCTAAGTCAGCATAACAGCCAGAGTGGATACACGCACATGTGTCCGTTACCTTTCACTGTCGCTGCATGGGAGCTCCACACAGGGCCTCCACAGCCATACCTGGCACTGACCGCCTGCTTTCCCCGCGTACTTGTTGCTCATATATCACTCTGACAGAATACACTCAGGTTTTGAGTATTATATGTTCTGAGGAACACTCAACTCTTGCCAATAGCTGCTTTGACATTTACATTGTAGGCACTGAGCTGACACTCTTACACTGAGCGACTTAAAAGAACTACAAAAGTAAAATAAACTTGAATTCCTGGATGGGCAAAAATTACAAGCAACCACAATAAAGAACAGCAAAAAATCAGGGCCCTACTGTCTTCTGAATATTCCTCTGAGCATAGAGTATAATAATAAGGGAATTGTGTTTTTGTTTTTTGTTTTTTTGTTATTTTTGAGGTGGCTTTTTTTTTCTTCTAAATCTCATTAGCTTTAATTGCAAACAGATAAAGTGACTTTCTGAAAGTTCTGATGCAGAACACAAGTAGGGAGATTGTTCAGGCCACATCACAGTGTTCAGGCCACATGTTGGACGTATGGCAAGATGAAAAATGAAGAACATTGCTACTGTAGACAGCTGACATAATTTACTGCTCCTGATCACATATGGGATATGATTTTTTTTTTTTTCTTGAGACCTCACTCACAGTTCCTACCTGCTTTCCTTTTGAGAACAGTTGAAAAATACTTCTGAAATGTATGAAAAAGCAATACTGCTCCATTTCCATGTTTATTAAAATATTAATTTCTAGAAATGTTTTATGTTTTATGTTATTATGTATGTATGTGCGTATGCATGTACGTATTTATTTGTTTATTTATTTATTCAAATTTTCAGATCTGTTTGTGTAACTTTTTTATTTTCTATATTCATGTACGTATTATTTCCTTGTATTGGATTGGATTGGATTAACTAGTTTCTTTCAAATTTTCATGTCATTTCTTGCAATTTGCTCATTTCCTTTTCTCCATGTTTTTGGAAGACAGTGAAAAGTTTTTCTTTCTATCTTTCTTTCTTTCTTTATTGACTACCAAAACATTTTCTTGACATTTGTAAAATGATCAAAGGTTAGTTTTTTTTTGTTTATTTTTTGGCATGATTTTTTTTTCTTTGAAACTGGCAATAAAGGTGTCCTCGGGCACAATCCAATAAAATTTACTGAAAGATGTAACACAAGATTTCCTAGCAAGAGCAGCTAATTCAGTTTCCAGTCAGATAAATTGAACTGGCACTCCCCTTCTGCTGGAGAATCATACTTTCGATCCCAGATGACTGTATTTTGAGCTACATTTGTTGCACAAAGAAGTGCGCATCAAGTCAAAGTGGGGGCGAACACGTGCTACAGGCGCTGTGTCCTCACTGGTATCCCAGTAGCTACTGTAGCTGCCAGTGTCAGACTCTGTGTGATTTATCACATGCTGATGGTCCTGATATGTCTCTGTTCTGAGTTTGATGGGAGTGATAAAACCAGGCAGTAAAGTAATGTCAGCTCTCTATAACCACAGCTGGTTCTACTCACAGGGGGGCTGCTTTGATGTTGTTCAGGCATTTCGGGAAAGTCTTTTGAGATCCACGCGGTGACTGGCAGGCCAGATACAAGAGATAGGCTCCAAGTCACATGCAAGACGTCGCCCCACATCTCCAGCAGCCACCATCACCCCCGTAAACCCCCCTGCGCCTCAGATGTTCGCGTCACCGTTTAAACTGACATGACTGACGGGCTTCATGTGGAGTGGGAGCAGGAGTGCACACAGTGTGTTACTGTACATGCCACATATGGAGCAGTCATTCAAAAACACGATGAAGAAAATTAAAAATAACAAATATAGTGTCATCCCATTTTTGGATAATTAGTGGAGCAACTTGATAAAGTGAATTATGTGTTCTGGTCTGGGTTCACTGAGTAAGCCATCAGCTTAGTCAGTTTATGAAAACTACACAAATTTAAGCCATAATTTAAGTTTCTTAAAAGTCTGCGTCTGAGTGAAACTTGTGCTGTACAGTGCTTTATATTCTCATTAATTTTCAGATTCATAGAAATTTCATGATCATGATCAAAATAAATAAATAAATAATAAAAAAAAATACAAGATTAAAACAAAGCAAACAAAAAGTACAGTACAGAAAATTACAATGAAAAATACATTAGATAAAATTTCCATTAAATTAAAAAAATAAATAAATAAATAAACCCTGCACAGTTAGATTTTAATAAGGCCAGTGGTTTTATCTCTTGGAAAGTCTCCAGGCTACAGGTTACAGAAGGAAGCTCAAAGCTGGAAGGAAAACTGATTTGAATTCCTGGAATTCCTGGTAAACAGTGTGTGGGGAAAAAAGAAAAAGTAAACCTTTCACCTACAACAGCTTTACTAATTGCTCCACTGAAACCACTCAGTCAGTGAGTGACAGCAGAAGACTGCGCTGGTACTGTGCAGCTCCCAGGTGTGAGAGGGGAGGTTTGGGGTGAGGGCCAGCCGACCCTGACCGGCCCGCCTGGGCGTCCGGAGCCTCTCAGCTGGTCACTGCTCCCTCTTCCACAGCCTGTGGGAGAGGAAACAGTGCACTCTGCTAAATGTGCATCTAAGAAGCCACAGCTGCCCTCCCTGAGGTCCTCAGACATCCATCCATGTCTAGCAAATGTGTCCTCCTGGGAGTATATTTAGGGACGTCCCGCTGAGTTCCAGCTTTGAAATCCACAGTTCTCATCCAGCAGCAGTTCTTTGTGTGGCCGCTTGGCTGCATAATGCAGCTGAAGTCATGCGGGGGGCTGCTGTGTCACTGCATTACTTCATCTCACACCTAAAGCCAGCTCAGTTTCTCATACATTTCCATGTGCCTCCTATTGGCAGAGCCAAGAGAGAACAGTTTGACGTGCCCCATAATTTCTGATGTCATAAACTGTACAGCAAAGAGAATAGAATAAAAATTACATGAAAGCATGGCTGCAGGAGAGCCCAGACGGCTTCTCGGATTTCATTAAGCCTCTGAAGTCTAAGCGGGTCGCCAGTGCACAAAATTCCCCTTATTTCTGTTAAAATAATATTTGAAAATTGATAGTTTGGCCTGTGATGATGACTTTTTTTTTTTTTTTGAAAGTGCAGACTCATGTTAAACAAATGGAATAAAATTAAATTTTAAAAAGGCCTATTTACAGAGCAAAAGTGAGAAGCTGATGAAAAGTAAAAAAAAAATTAACAATAATAATACATTTGAATAGATTTAAGAATATATTACAATATTTAAAATATATTAAAAATGTAAAGTTAAAAAAATTGAAATCATTTCTAAAATACAAAAGAATATAGAAAGAGAAAAAGAAAAAAAATTTAGGCTAGAGAAAAGAAATTGAAGAAAAGAGAAATATATTATTTAAATAATTCAAAAATGAGCACTAAAGTCTATGCTTTCTTACACAAATAAAGATCAGTAAATAAATAAATAAAGTGAATTTTATTTTAGATTCCAACAGGGTAAAGATCTCTTGAGCATATTTTTGCATTTGAAATTATTATGATTATGATTATAATTGCCATTATTATTATTATTATTATTATTATTATTATTATTGTTGTTGTTGTTGTTGTTGTTATTATTATTATTATCATTATTATTACTATTATTATTATTATTATTATTATTATTATTATTATTGTTATATTTTTTGTTTTTGTGACAACTAAAGGTTGTTGCCTTATTTTGGGGATAAGAGCAGGAGATGGTAGTCTTAGTGTGTATGTGTGTGTGTGTGTGTGTGTGTGTGTGTGTGTGTGTGTGT
>OMLB01020770.1:2492-15590 GCA_900302555.1 Myripristis jacobus
TTTTACCCCCCCCCCCCCCCGCCTCTACATCAACCCCAGAAAACCACTCCAGGGCCTCCTCTCCAAACATCAAAAGCCCAACATTTCAAAAAATATATTTATTAATTACAATGAATAATTGACACTCTACTCTATGTTAAATTTCCCTTTCATAGCACATTAAAACAAAGTTAATAAATAAAGGCCTAAATGTTAAATATTGATGCCTCCCCTCGTTCCAAAAAGCTGGCCTGAATGTGTTGCTGTGTTTTTTTATTTATTTATTTGTTTTTTTAACAATTTTACCACAAGCAGGCATTTGCATACATAGTACCCCAAAATGTAAACTACACATGGCTATGCAAATTAAGGCAGCAGTTTTCATTTATGTGGAGAATATCACACATGGCCACAAATATCACAATACTCTATGTTACTGAATGTTGGACCAAGCCCGTAACGTTGTAACACTTGTAACGCCCACTCCTAAAAAGTGATCCTGCCTTTGGGCACTGCTCCCTGCCGAATCCCACAGCATGTATTTCTGATTAAAGCCTGCTCATCCTGCAGTGTTATTTTACAGCCTCACAGAGGGAGCGGAGAGAGCGCTTTATCCCGTTTTGTCAACCCCGCCCAGTCTTGTCTCCATGTCTCAACCTCTGGCAGCGAGTTGTGTTGTTAAAGCCGATACCTTAATGAAATACTCTTGTCATTCCCAGCCCTTCCTTTGTAATTCCAAGTCTTCCAGGACTTTTTTTTTCATAAAACTTGTTTATAGAAAACAGATTTCACATTTGAAGACCCACTGAGATCTTTTTTTTTTTCTTCTCATGATTTCTGCGGTGCTACAGACACGGATCATTAACACTCCCTGTTACTCCAGTGAGGAGTATAATCCAGGGAGCATGGAAAAACACCACATTAAGTCGCGTTAAATCTCCTCTCTTCATAATCTGTTTCTACAACTATGCCTCCTCCTACAGGATGCTGGCTCATCGGTAATTACACTGACATATTGTGTTGTTTTCCACCCATGACTTTTCACGATTAAATGCACATCCTTCGCTTAGTGGTATAATTTACTAGAATAAATTACATGCTAATCTCTATTTTGCATAATAGTTTAGAGCCTGCTTATAATGTTTGTTTGTTTTTTTCAATGTGAAACAACCAAGAAAACCAATGATATTCATTCTGTTGATAATACTAAATTTTCTCTAGGGTTTACACTGTCTGTTTCTGGCACTGTCCGGCCTCAGACTGCTGATGCCCAAATTTGAATATCGAGGGAAAAGCTTACTGAAAACAGTTCTGTTTTCAGACCTGCTGTAACTAATTTTCCATTTTCTAATCTAAAGCCAAACAGGCACAATGAACAAACTCTGGATGCATAGTTGGAAACCTTGCTTGATGAATTGGGAGATTCATCAAGATCATTACATACTTGTTTTGAGTGCTTTTTTGTCAGGTTTTTGCCTTTTTCCCAAGACTCAAACACAAACCTGCACTCTCAAGAGTTTAGTTTTTTGCAGTGCTCTTCCTTCCATTTGTCCATCCACATTAGGACAGAGCTTTATGCAAGGAGGTGGTGCTTTGAGATCAGGTGTAGTCAGTTTTAAGGTCAAAGGGCACAAGAGCTCTTAATCTTATTCAAACACACTGACACTATCCTGCCGCTTTTCCCATACATGTTGTCTAATCCCAGAAATCCTGCCTCCTTTTTTGAGTAAGACCTGATATCACAATAAAGGCCGAACCGCACACATCTTTTTAAACTTAATTGCATCTTTCACTCCTGGTTTGCATCTCTTGTATCCTCTCTCACGTGTGCTCCTCTTCTTATATCCGTAACTGCTTCTTCCCACCGCTGGTTGTGCAGTATTATTGTCTTTCTGTCTTCCCGCAGGATGCTTTACTTAGAGTTAATTAAAACCAACCAGATTGGAGGATCCCAAGGTGGGGAAACCTCGTGTGTATATTTTTGACCTAGTAAGACAAGCCGAAACTGATACCGGCCCGGCCCCTCAGAGAGACATTCTACAAATGAATCAACTATTGCGGTAGTCAAAAATAGCTTCCTTAACGTGAAACAGTCTCAAGTTAAGGATGAATATTTATAATCAGGTTTTATGTGGCGCTCTTGGGAACAGCATTGTGTGTGAGAAAAACGACATGGTATCTTGGTATCTTTGGACAACCAGAGCTCTAACTAAAGTCTCACGTGTTGTACACACACACACATATTTAGAGAGTTGAGAAAACTTGCATGTATGTACAAGTAACCTGACTTTGCACATCACTGCACATGTACAATTTGTTTATTACCGTCCAAACAGGCTCATTCGCATAGTAACTAGAGTCTCTGTACTACTCCTGTAGATTTTGCTCTGTTTAAGAATTATATTTGATTGCATTAGGCATTTAAATGTGGAGCAACAACCACATTTAGCTCTGATGTGAACAGGGCCAAAGTGACCCGCAACAGAGGGTCAGTAAGAAGAAAAATACAGTTGGTGAGCCACTGGGCAGGCAGCCATGAGTGTTGCTGCTGCAGCCGTGACCTAAATGTCACATCTTTGTTTTTCTCTGAGCACAGCAGAGCTAAATATCTGCCAAGCCTAACAACCATCAGGCTTACCACAGCCCAGTGTCTCATCCAGAGAGTGGAGAGAGTCTGCTTTGACCCATTATAGAAGTTAAGACGTGGTGAGCACTAGTGACAGACATGGCCAAGGCCCCCTCACCTCCCATCCTCCTGTTGTTAGCTCAATGTGGCATCTCAGCACAATCACCAGATGGGGCTGTAGTGTACACAACTACTATCTACCTGGATTAGATTTGATATTTTTGCCACCCCCTGACCCCATGCCCCCCGGTAAATACTTATTACCACCATGAAGGAGAGGAAATGTCCGGGTCTGTCCATCTGTCAGCACAATAACTCAAAAACTACTGGATGGAAATCAGGGCTATAGTGTCCAAACCCACACACGTAACACCATGAAGCCAGCAGGAGGGCTGCTCATGGGTCAAGGCAGCACTGACCACCTTCCCACACTCTCTGGTCAAAAGGGTTGAGAAGGGGCAGGGCTGAAATGCATCCATATAACATTGTGAAAACTGGTGGAAACTGGTGGCCACTGAGCAAGGCAGATCTCACCAGCTTTTCACCCTGATTGGCTGAACAGAGCTTGGCCTAGTTCCTGTCTTGACGGTAACCATTGATTTGCAAAACTCCTCTAGATTCAGTGTTTGAGCTCTCGTGAGTGTGGCTGGGGTTAGGTTAAGGTTAAGGTTATGGTGGAGTCAAGCGCTACTGTGCGAGATTGTGCGAGAGTTTTGCAAATATAGGGTTACCATGTAGACACGACCCACGGCCTATTACAAAAGAGACGCTAAAAGAGAGCGTGGCTTAGCTTAAAGAGGCCTGTAACTTCCAGCTGCAACCTTGGTGGAGGTCTGCGCTCTACTTAGTGCTGTCTTCTTTAAATAAAATTAGTCTAGTTGTTCCCCAACCTTAACCCTAACCCTTAAAATCTCTGTGACAGTACAGTACCCTTTTAATTCAGACCATGTTTGATATGTTGGCGACATGGTAATAAAAATAATAGCCTAACTTTACTGGAGTGAAGCAGCCATGACCTGTGACTGATATGACCGTGTATATGTGCATGGTGTCCCTGTGGTTTATTGCCATCGTAGCAACTGCTACCTTCAAATGTTTCCATGCTGTGGTTGTATTCCAGCCAATAGAGCAGTGAATCTTATAGCCACGTATTTGTGTCTGCCTGCTAGTCAGTTGCGTGGCTCAGCAAAATAGACTTTTATGTTCCTAGGGCCCAATTTACAGCAGTAGCATAAGCCTGTTTAAACCATCAGTAAAGCCCTGGCATTGCAACTGCAACCACAAGTGAGACAGCCTACCCTTAAAAGTTAATGGATCAAATTCTGTAAATACAGCATTAACATATGGGAAATGTTGTAACGTTGTAAACTTACAATGGGCCTGCCTTGTGTAAAATGCCTTGGCTATAGATGGCCATGTGTTGTAGTCTTGAGTACCCGCAGCTCTGACTGATTTTGACAGTGACGTTATCTAACCCCATTCCTTAACTTTTCCAAATGTAGTATCCAGGCTATGTGATGAAATTAAGTAATTAACCTTTAACTGCAGGACCTGTGCAAAATGGCCTTCAGGCATTCTTACTTTATTAGCCTCTCTGGTGAATGAAAGCAGGTGGTGGTACATTATATACTGCGTCTATGAGGGAATAATGGATTAAATGCAGGGAGGAGATGCAAAAAAAAGCAGGTCGATCCATCATGGCTGCCCCCAGGAAGGCAGGAAGCCATGGCTGGAGAGCAGTAGATCATGGTCCCTGTAGGGAAGATGCTGATTTATCCTCGGTGAGGTTGGATACATTTCATCCTGCCACTTCAGCAGTTCCTCCATGCCATTGCACCTCATCACGACTAGACTTTGTTCATTCTTGCCATCATTATTAATATTGAGCTCTTTCCTTGCAAGTAGGAAGTTTTGTGAGTTGTGGCCTGGCGATATTTCTTGTACATTTTAATGTTGGTCGTGGTTTTCCTATTTTTTTCTGTGCTGCAGGAGGAGAGTAGTGTAAAGCCTGAGGAACAGAGTCCAGTGCGCAGATTTGGGCCAAGTGCTGAGGACCAGACAAACACACCAAAACAGGTCAGAACTGCTGACATGGAAGTGTGTGCGTGTTTGCATCTGTGTTGGGATGGGGGATATTATGGGTATACTGGGCTCAATATGTTTTGTTTTGTTTTTCAATCGTCTTCCAGGGCATTATTGGAGTCTCACACAATCAGGCTCCGCAGAAGCCAGTTCGAAGGAAATACCACCCAGAGAGCCAGAACCTGGAGCCCATTCCGCCTCCTACCATGTCATTTGCTCCCACCACCAAACCGGCTCAAAAGTCAGTGAAAAATCACACTTTATTAATCCTAAAATACAACCACCTTCACTTTATTGAATAGCAGCAGTCTAAACTTTCTGGACTTTCTGTGGCTGCTGTGGTCCAAGATCTATGACAGAGTTGGCTGATGTTGAAGAATATTTAAGATAACTGTTAACCCTTGAAACCAGATAGCCAGACGGCGAAATTCAACCCCGTGCACTGATAGTAGTGTAGAGACATCATGCCACACCCTGACTTACCATAATGGCTCTGACATATGTGGCTGTGGCTCCTGAGTGTCCGGACAGCTTGTACAAAGTTGTGTCAGTCACTGCAGGGGAAGGTGACCGTCAATAACAGTGGTGATGGCTAACGATGTCCTATTGATTGATGTGAAGCCCCCCGTCCTTTAGTCTGGTTGTTGAGAGGCCTTAGTCATTGATCACCGATGAATCCCCAGTTTGTTTACTGTGAAAAGAGTGCCTCATGATATTTAGTCCCATGTTCATCCACTGTACGTAAAGCCTTAACAGAGTAGAAATAAGTGGAATTATTGTTGAAGATTGTTCAGCATGTTATATAACTGCAAAATTAGGTCAAAAACATGGATAAAATTGGATGAAACACTTTCTTAGACCGCTGTCCAGACAGAAGAGAGAGATCCAGATGGCCATCCGTAAGAACAAGGAGACCAATGCGGTGCTGACACGCCTCAACAGTGAGCTCCAGCAGCAACTTAAGGTGAGTCCCACCCTATCTATTTTTTCCAAGAACATCAGGCAGAAACTTTAAAGTGTTTGGCTTCAGGGGTGTGTGTGTGTGTGTGTGTCAGTCCATATGCATGAGTATGGACTGCATTAGTGGCCGGCCACATGGGCGTTGTGTCTTTCACAGCCCTTCGCCTGCCATGGGTCTCTGTGAAATAGGAAAGCCAGTGCTGCATTCCTTAGAAAACACATTGAAAGGCTGCATACTTGACCCATTGAACGCAAAACAAAACCCATCCCAGGGCAGGCGCATTGCCTCTAGTGCATATATTCTTGGTGTCACAAGAAAAACCTGTATATTTATTGTGACAGTTGCTGACAGACTCTATGTACATATAATTGGTGTGTGATGATGTTTTTGTTGTGAGGGATCCTACCAACATCGTTTTACAACGTGAAGCTTTGTGTCTGACAGCTTAATGAGGGTAGACACTGTGTTCTTTCCCTCCACAAGTATGAGAGCACAGTTGTGTTCGCTTTGACGCTGTTTGGAAAGTTCACAGTGGTGTGTCAGAAGTCAGATTCTGCCCGTTCTCGGCCGAGTGTGAGAACAAATGCTCCCGTTTTCCCAACATGCTGAAATACCCCTTAACTGTCTGCTGCCCTACCCATCACTCATAGTTGAACTAGTGCCACAGACTTGGCTGTTTGGATTAGGGATCTTCCTGTGACACGCTCACTCACATTTGGAACACATGCTGCATGCCTGTCATTCTCATCGTAAATGATCCTGTAGTGAAACCTTCATCCTCACATGCCCGAGTGTTTTTATAGCTTCAATACAACGGAGCCCAAATATTAAATGCAGGAAACAGATCCGGCGGTTCACAGGCAATTCTCAAATATCATGCAATGTCTGAGTGGGCAATTTGATTTTCAGAGTGTATAATAGCTTTCTGCTTCCATTTTCACCAGGCTGACCCAGGTTGTAATTTATTTGCTCCAATTGTGCTGGTTCCTCCAAGCATGTGTGGAATTTTGTAGAGAAAGGCATATGTGTCTTTATATAGATTCTTGCTGTGTCGAAATACCAAACAGCCATTGGCATTCACAACTGCCTTTTTCAAAATAGAGCATTGGCCAACCAGGCAGTCAGCTATGCGAGCATGGAAGGGAGGGTGAATGGAAAGAAATAGCAAGCATTTCTTCCTTAGCATTTCCCTAAAGTGCTATGCAAATGGAAATAAAGAGGCATATTTTCTGATGTTTAGCGGCTCATCAACAGCTCAAGAAGGTTCTCTCAAGTTGTCCACAGACCACAAATTCCAATTTCTGCCATTCACGGCAAGGTTTATTATTAACCATCATCACCATGTCAAGAGGAAGCAGATAAGGGATGTCCCGGTGGCTCACCACATATCACTTATCAAGGCTGTGTCCTTGCTGCAGTGGCCTGGGTTTGAATCCAGCCCTTTGCTGCATGTCATTCCCTCTCTCTCTCTCCCCTGCCTTTCCTGTTTCTCTCCACTGTCACTATCAAATTATCAAAACAAAAAAAAAAATGAAGCAGATAAAGTGAACAGTACCCGAGTGGGGTGATCAAAGCTCATTCAGTCTTGTTGCCTGCAGGTGGTTCACCAGGAGAGGGTCACCTTGGAGTCCCAGCTGGAGCTCCTTCGGCCCGTCGCCTCCACGTGACTGGGCCACAAATCTGGATAGAGTCATGCTCCCGGTATACATCACCCTCTAGATGAACCCAAAATATTTGAGCAAAGCCTGTTGTCTTCCATGACATTTAGGGAATAAATATAAGGGCTGATGATAATATAAGCAAAGGTGCATTATAAACTTGATGCTAGGGACAGGACTTTTGCCCATCTTTGTATTGGACAATGCGTTCCACATTCAAATGTAATGTTTATTTTGTAATAATTTGAAGCTTGGACAAACAAGGGTCAACATTATGTGTGTGTGTATATTGCAGGAGTAAACTGTGCATTTTTTAAAATCATTGTAACAAATGCAAATGCAAAATATGTAAATTTTCCTTGTCAATTTTTTTTTTTAAGTTTCTTTTGGTGTTACTATTAGTTACTTCCATGGGCAATACCTTGCTCATGAAACACCTACCAGTTTGCGCACAAATAACCATGAAACATGGTGATATTCTGCATCAGTGTGTGGAATTCTAAAATACAGTGTTCAGTGTCTTCTCACTTTAGTTTTACTGTGTGTACATTTGAATTTTATTTGTGGCCACACATGGTGTAAAGCAGGTGACGGTGCTACTGATGAATGTAATGTTCAACAGATGCACACATACAGTATTGAAGAATGAATGCACATTTGCAAAGTTTGTAGGTCAGGTTTGCAAAAGTCAGATCAGATCTGCGTGGACTTGATCGTAACTCAGTGTGTTGCCAGCATGCACACAAAGTGAATAGTTGAATGAGTTGATGAGTTGATTCACTGGACATCAGACCATAGCACTGGCAAAAGTGGCACTTGGACCGAAGAATGTTGTCACTTTTTATAATTGGATTTGTACTAAATGTCTACATTTTACTTGAAGATTTGTTTGATTGTTTGGTTTCATTTACACACTGTCTTAAAAAAAAACCCTACACACAGTTGAATTTTTTTGTTTTGTTTTGTTTTTTTTGGCAATTGCTACAAAAGTTACATCCATTACATCTAGCCATACTGCATCCTGTTAACATCCATATTGACATTAATGACTTTGATGGTGTTCAGTTTTTTTTTTGTTTTGTTTTTTTTTGGTATGTTTTTTTTGGGTGGGGGTGGTAATACAGCAAAATAAGTATTTTCAATCTCAAAATAATGGTAGAATAAAGATGTGGGCATTGCTTTACACCATTTACTTCCAAACATCTTGATGACTCTGTATAGAAACTGGGGTATAACTGTGTTTTATGAAGGTAAATCAAATGGTTGTATAACATGACAGCATGCTTCCTGTTGCATGTTTGCCAAAATGTTGTGAGCACTGAGCTGTTGGTCTGAGTCCTGGGCTGAGGACAATAATCAAACTAATCAATAAAATTGTATATTTTTGTCTCTTGTTATCATTTTAATGCACTTACTGAATGGATGAAGACCCTATGCAGTTCATGATGAAGTTAGATAATATAGGAAACTATAACACACATTCTCCCCTATAGATCAGTGCACTCACACTCGCACATGTCGTGGGACATCAGTGATCTGTGATCTGTTTCTGCACACTGCCTGCTGTGGAGTAGTAGTCAGCCGTATTCTTTATGATGCAAGTACGATTTTTATCATGAAAAGTACATCATATATCTGTACCACATACTGTAGTTGTCTCCTAAATCCATCAAATCTATACACTGAATACCAGACTTCTACACCTACAGGAAATACAAGATATTTCCCTTCCGATCATCCAATTTGTCACTGAATGTGAAGAAAGAGTGTACTAAATACACACACAATGAAAAAGAGAGAGCAAAAAGAGGGATTTTTATCATGTGTTCAAGTACTTTTCTGCCAAGAAACCAATTGGGAAACTACATTTGCCTGGGTTCATCAACAGTTCAGCCTGAATCTGGAACCTTGCAACTAAGCTCAACTTCCTACATGTCTCCCTTAAGCAATAAGAGAAATTTTCTCAATGAGAGAGACTCTCGAGCTCCAGCAGCAGTGTTTTACTTGTCATTTTCACTCCAAAGCCTCCAACATTGAGTGAGTGGCGATATATTTACATTTTACTGACATATGTGAAGTCAGCACTAAATCCCAAGTGAGAGAGCAACACAGATGTACCAGGCTGCTGCCATAACCCTCCTAGTAACCTTCCAGCTCTAACAAAGCAGCTGCGCTTTCTCCAGGGCAGACACAACAACCAAGGGGCACGGAGATCACCCCTGATGGCTGGATTCCCAGACCCTCGTCCAGCGCTGTCCAGAAATAACCACTGACACACTTGGCCCCCATTAAGACACCTTGCACAGTGATAGACCCATTTCTCTCTCATTCATGCTGCACTCAAACTCCCTACTCGTTCCTCCACTTATGTCCGTCTACACGCTTCAGTTCAGTTCCCCCAAATGTATTACAGTCACTCATGATCAGGAACATTATTTTCACATAGGCATTTCATCTTCTGTGCTTGCCAGCAAGATGTAGTCATGTCTTCACTCCTCCAAGGACATCAATACAGCTTACAAGTGGTGTGACAGTTCATTCACGGAAATTGTGCACCGATCACAATCTCTGCCTTTTCAACTGCATCAATCAGACATAATAAATCAAAAAAATGAACAGAATAAATTGTTTTGACTTTAGCTTGAATAAAATTAAAATGCTTTGAATGGAATCATTCATAGCTCTAACATAGTTATCCAGCAGAACACTATAAAATAAAATATTTTGTCTTTTTTAGAAAAAAAAAAATGTTTATGTGATTCTGTTGTCTGTTTTTGCCACATTTCATGTGTTTAATATTTAAAGGTTATTAAAAGTTTGGCTACAAGTAACGACTTGAATTATTGACGCAAATTATGGTTTACAAACTCAAATCAAATTGAACTGTCCCAATTAAAAATGTTCTTAAATGAAATCAACAACTAGTGAATTGTGAACTGAATTGCGTCTCTGTTTAACCAAACATCCACAGCCCTACAAGCTAACATTTGCATGGCTAATATATTTTGCCTGAAGGATGCCTCTCATTTTTCCTGGGAATACCAGCACACATAGCTCATATTCAGGATACAAGGTACTCTAGCAAATGACTCAACACAGCCAAGACCAAATGTGACTGGATACGTCTTCTCTAGTGATTAAAGATGTGGGGATTTTTTTTTTTTTTCAAGAAAGAACAACATGCAACAGATTCTTGATCCAAGTCTCAAATCCAAGGAAAACAGCTGAGCAGTGTTTGATCCTGTGTGGAGGCACTCTGGCCTGATATGTTGATCCCACATCTGAGAGAAAAACCAAACGAGCTGAAATGAATGAAATCAGTCAGGGAGACAGACACAAGATGCCAGACGGAACAAACTGCTCACAAATCCTCTTTCCCATAACCAACAATTGGCACCGTCCCGCATGTGAGCGCCTGCAACCTCTGTATTAGCCTTACATCTCAAGTACTTTTACAGGTAGATGCAAGACTCTGTGCAGAAGCTTTATATCATCTCATCTTATACATTATAGGAGATGTTGGGTATGTGCATTCATTAACTCCTCAGCAGGGAGTCATGCTCATTGAGCTATAAATAACACTTGAGACTGTTTGCTTTGCATTTCAACATGACAGCTGCACGTGATGATGAAACTATATGTGTAAACCATGTGTCGCCTCTAAGTATATGCTGGTTTGATATAATTATCATCTGCACTCTGGTATCACATACGAAGTAAGCGAATGGCTTATGATTACCGAGTTATCTACATGGTTATTACTATTAAATGATTCCCCTGGCTGGAAGCGCTGATATTTAGTGCTCTCAGACAGAAATAGAGCAGATCATCAGTGACAGAATAAGGCCTCTCCACCTCCGCATGAAACTTTATGCCACAGAGAGCAAGGGAACTCTGCAATCTACAGTGTAATGAGCAAATATTAATTTGAGCATGACAAAAACTCAACCATACATGTGTTAATCAGATGAATTGAACACTATTCAACGCAGGATATTCAGTACAAACAATGCATTAGGACCACTACATGGAGAGTACATTTATTTCAAATCAGTATAATGTAAGTGTGCGATACCATTCCAATAAACCATATCACCCCAGTGGCTAAAAGATAAAGCTGACTGTTCTAGTAACAAAGATTACCAGCTTTTGTCTGTTCAAGTTAGCCCTTTGTTGTTTTACCATGACTCAAAGATGACGACATACACCATTTCTCTGGTCTCTCCTTTGTCCCAGCCAGGCTTTGCAAAGGTTGCACTTCTGGTGTGGACATTAGTTAGCCCACAGGAAGGGCTTTAGGCTGTCACCTCTGCTGATTCTGGCCCCGTCAGCTGGGATTTAGTTAAACACTCATTCAGCAAATGTGAATGAAGCTCAGTCTAGGCTGTCAAGTCTGCGTACAGAGGTGAAAGCAAAGATTAACCTATGTAGGCATATGACAAAGTAGCACAGGAATCCTCAAAGTTCCACTGTGCATTGAGAATGAATTATGCAGATATTTAATTTATGTATTAATAAACCAAATCATTATGAGCTCTACCAGTTTTCAGAGATGGATGTATTTGGAATCATTATAAAAGATATCTTTAATTTGGTTGGCAGATTTGGTTCTTGGGCTTGATGTGACTTATAGGAATGTCACAGACAAAATAACCCAACTGTGAGGTTATTAGAGGACACTGACATGTAGCAGGTACAGACTGCAGCCAGAGAATAAGCTGAGATGCTGACAGTCTCCATCCATCTCGTTTTCCACGCACAAAAACACCAATAGTCAAGCTTTTCCACCTCACCTTGTGTGAATAACAGAAGCAATGTGATGTTTGTGTAGGACATGTTACATAATCAGTGTAATTTATTCATGACTTCATCTGTTGTCGCCTCTGAAAATGGAACAGTAAACAGTTCAAAAGTATGAAAATACAT
Source organism: Myripristis jacobus (assembly GCA_900302555.1). NCBI lineage: Eukaryota > Metazoa > Chordata > Actinopteri > Holocentriformes > Holocentridae > Myripristis > Myripristis jacobus. The sequence goes on from OMLB01020770.1 coordinate 14,725, forward strand.
TTTTAACCTCACTTCACTGAAATTTCTTTGGGTAATACACTATATGGACAAAGGTATTGGGACACACCTCCTCATCATTGAGTTCAGGTGTTTCATTCAGTCCCATTGCCACAGGTGTATAAAATGAAGCACTTAGCCATGCAGTCTGCCTTTACAAACAATTGTGAAAGAATGGCTCGTTCTTAAGAGCTCATTGAATTCCAGAGTGGTACTATTGAATTATATAATAGTAATGTAATAGGATGCCACCGTTCTTCCCTCCTAGATATTCCATCATCAACTGTAAGTGGTATTATTGGAGAGTGGAAGCGTTTAGGAACCACAGCAACTCAGCCACCAAGTGGCAGACAACGTAAAGTTACAGAGCGGGGTCACTGAGTGCTGAGGCACATAGTGCGTAAAAGTGGCCAACACTCTGCAGACTCAATAACTGCAGTGTAACAGTGAAATCTTACTGCTTCAGCTTACCAATACATTTTGGACTGTTCTATGCCTCCAACAATTTGGGGAAGGCCCGGCCTTATCTGTTCCAGCATGACTGTGCCCCAGTGCATGGCTGGATGGGTAAATTTGGTATGGAAGAACTTGACTGGCCTGCACAGAGCCCTGATCTCAACCCCATCCAACACCTTCGGGATGAACTAGAACATCCAACATCAGTGTCTGACCTCACAAATGCTCTGCTGGATGAACAGGCAAACATTCCCACAGACAGTCTCTTGTAAAAAGCCTTCCCAGAAGAGTGGAAGCTGTTCTAGCTGCAAAGGGGGGGGGGCAACTCCATATTAATGCCTATGGATTTAGAATGGGAGGTCATAAAAGCTCCTGTAGGTCTAATGTGCAGGTGCCCTGATACTTTTGTCCAT
>OMLB01020770.1:21318-50508 GCA_900302555.1 Myripristis jacobus
TTTTTTTTTTTTTAAATTAAAAAAAAAAAAAAAAAAAAAAAAAAAGGCGAGGGCCTGCGGCAGTTATACTTTCTCTCTGCTCTGCATAGAACCAGCTAAGAGGTGAGATATGCTTAAAGTTTTCCTCCAAGCTGCTTTTCTTGAACAGAGCCCTGGTGTAGAATAGTTCACCATCACGCGTCTCTATAATCCACAGTTGCCTTCATTTCTGTGTCTTGGTCTCGTGTCCTGGAGATCCAGAGCTGGTCCTCCGTTGCAGAACAATGACTCACTCGCAGTTCTGTGAGCCGCAGTGGCGTGCTATTAAAGTTTCTGTAGCACATCATCATGCTACTATAAACTCCACTGAGGTAACTTAGCCCAGAAAACTACATTAGCCTGCTCACTGTCCTTCCCTGCCGCATTTCATTGACCCAGTCCACCCATTACCATGACTTTGATTTACTAAGTGAGGTTGTAACATTGAATCAATGCACACTGCATCCTAGGTCAATATCAATCAATCAATCTTCGTGATAGAGCATCAGACAATGGTCAAATGAAAATGCACATGAATATTTGTGTCAGTCAATAAAGTAATGCTATTTTCTATGCAGCAGTGTGATGATCTCTGGTGTTTTGATAAAGTTTATCAAGTGGTTGAGCTCAAGTTATGTGGTTTTTAACAAACATGATGGAGGAGATAAGCTGAAATCTTTTATTAAACTTTTTTAATTTAATGCTTCCCTGCTTCTACCAATCCAAATTCATGCAATTTAAATACAACCCGTGCAGGCAGTAGCCTCGTTCCAGAAGAAGAGCAAGAAATACGGAAGGATCAAGGATTTAAAATCAGTCACACTCAGCAATATAATGCATCTTGGATCACATTTTACGATGGGATCAAGAGCTTCTACTTTTCCTTCCTCTTTCATTATGAGAACTGTAAGCATATTTCTGCAGGTCCAGACAACCTGCCGTAGATATAGTGCCCCTGCTAATTATAGACTAGATTTCAAAGGTTTGCTCACTCATTCCTGCTCCGCCCCCCACATCCCAGACAGACACTGAGAAGACCTAGACAGCCTTGTCGCTGCGGCTTGTTGTTTTCATTCAAATCTCTTGCAGCTGATGTCATCCATTCTACACACTGTAATTTATTTCCACTTGTAGGTCTGTGTGGCCCCCAGTTCATATCCAGTACACTGACTTTGCACTTTTGGATGGAGACAGAGCGTGAAAAGTATCAAAAGTATCAAGTGACTTTGCACTTTTGGATGGAGACGGAGCATGAGAAGTATCAAAGTATGAATGATTCATCAGTTTTCTTCAATATTCAACATTACAGCCAACCTTCACAGTTTGGTATAATGACTTTTTCTGTGTCAGCAATAAGTTTTTTTGTATGTATACATCAGTATGATTTGACATTGAAATGAGACGCACAGTACTTCCACCGGTAAGAATTGGAGGTTTCCCCCTCAGTAGGCTTTGCGGACTCCATTAACTGTGTGTGCTTCTCAGCACCTCAGCCCTTGGTGGATTGCCTGGCCTGCGTTTGAAGTGGTTTCTGCTGAACCGTTCTGTCAAGTCAAGCATTCCAAAAAGCCAGCGACCAAGAAACCACAATGCTTGCTTGCACTTCTGGGACCTTGCGCCCCACACATGCTCCCTAAATTGGGCAGCATGGCTTGTGTGATCAGGGGAGGGTGAGGTAGAAAGCGGAGACAAACTGGGAGTGGGTTGAGGTGTGCTTGTTTATGAAAGAGGGAATTTTTTTTCTTTATGAAGGTAAAGTTTATGTTTTTCATGGCTTTGCTTGAGGGAAATGTGTGAGTGATTACACTTGTACATTCCTGCGGTGAGACCCTCAATGAGAGCAAGTGCTTCCGAGCATGGGCGTCTTTAGGCCTGCTACTCACTCTGAACTAAAATCCCCACCTCTGGTCTCCTGTTTATTTTCAGGTAAACAAGCTAGCATTTGTGTTGTGAAGGAGATTATTATATCCATCATGTTCTTCCTCAGAAAAATAACCTGTCCCCTCCATTGGAATGCAAGCTTGTGAAAAACTCTCCTCTTGACGTCGCGCTATTTATTTGTATCTTGTTTGTCCTGAGATTCCTCTAGAGGAGGCTGAACACTGGTTTGCTGTTGTTGAGAGCAGATTGTTTTTGTTACAACGTTATACTGCAGAAGGGGCCGTGACAAGCTACCTCCCTGCCTTGAGCTGTGTAGGTGTCACACTCGCTCAGGCACACTTATTAAATAATGTCCCCCACCAATACTCCACACACAGTTCTGAGTGTGGGACACAAGCCACCAGGGGACAATTTGAGCCTGTCCTGAAGAAGAGGTGGGGGGCCCCCTGACCTCAAAAGCTTGTGTCCTTCCCAACCCCCTTCATGCCCCTTCAAGACACAAAAGAGCAAACACAGCCACCTCCATCCTGCTTATCACTCAGCCTCTAAAGAGTTGTCTAAGTAATTAGAGTGGATTTAACGTTTGACATTACACTGAATAGCCACAGGTCAGTGGACCAGCAAAACCCCAGGCCAGCACCAGGCATGATTAGGCCTTCAGATTCGACTGGATAACTAGAAGACTGCTTCCGTCCTGGTTTACATGCTTGACTAACGAAGAGCTGAGCCATGCACACACGCATGGAGAGTTGTTTTTTTTTGTTCTACACTTCCTGCAACTGCCACGAGTTCAAACAAATTTTGCATATCTAATTTGACATATTCTTAATGAGTTACAGTAAAATCTGTTCTCTTGAAAGGTTGCTCATTTCATCACCCCGTTTTTAAAGGCAGATCAGTCACATACCTCGCGCAGAGTAGTTTAACCTACAAACTAGCCACACCTTCTGATCTTACATTTTCTACTCTTCCACAGAGGGCAGTTCAATCAAAACCAATTTCATGCAAGTGCTCCATGTAATTTAAGATCGCGGTGATCTCATCCATACTTATTCAGTGTCATGAAAGACATTCTTTTCTTTCTTTTCTTGGCTCAAGGAAGTCTGGCTCAGCCTTCTTCTCTGTGAACAAGGCCAAATGTGGCTGTTGCTGCTAATACTGAGGTGTGGCATGCTGTTTAAAACATCTCACCCTATAGTGTGGTCTTTTCCATGGCAACCCGGAGAAATATTGACAGGTCCGAGGGCTGTAAAACCGTTGTTGGCCAGTCTTTGTCTTGTCTCCGCTAGCCAGCAGCACTTCAGCCCACCTGCTTGAGTTTCCTCTCATAACTTGAGCTATCTGTCTTCAAATGATATGGATCTCCCGCTCTGCTTTTGTGATCCTCTGCAGTCCCTCCTCCCCGGCCACCACCATCACAAAGACAGACTTAACCATTACGCAATGGCATTATTCTCACAAAAATGTTAAGCGCACAACTTGGGATCTTTTCAAGCAGACAATGAGGAGATAAAATGAAAAGTAAAATAGTCATGAACTCCCCTTCTCTAACTCTCCTTGGGAAAAATGGCTTGTTATCAACAGGGAGAGATTAGGAGGGAGAGAAAGATAAAGGATCTCAGGCACTGATTGTAATTCACAGTTCTCATAAAAAAAGCCCTTTGAAATACATCCCTTTTTGCCAGTAGGATGTGCGAAGACAAATCCACAGCTCATTCAAGTGTGTGGAAAGTTATATCACATTGTTTTGAAAAGAAATTCCCATCTGAAATTAAGACTTTCTAAATGTGTGAAAAATCCTGGATGATGGGGAAAATGTGTTCCGAAAATGACTCGGTATTTTAACAGGAAGGAAACATATGTGAATTGGAAGTCTTTTCCATGCAGGTGTTTAGACTGGGATTTTAGAGGAATGTGAACTCCCTTCACCTCGCCTCAGTATAAGAGCCGGTGGATCTGCCAGGTTTAAAGCTGAAAGAGCCTTTTCATAAATCATCCCACTATCACACGGGGGCTTCAAAAAGAAAGCACCTGTGGATATGAGGGTGTGCATAAAAGGTGTGATCATCAGTTTTTAAGCTAACTCAATTTGCTCTGACTTTTTTTTTCTCTCTTTTGGTTCCGTAGAGTCATCAGAAGGGACTTGTACAGGCAGAGAGATATTCAGCTATAATTAATTGCGTTTACTTCTGGGGATCTCCCTAAGCTGATATCACAGATCAGTATTGGTCCCAATCCAGGCATTTTCAAATCGGGATTGGCCCAAAAAAAAAACCCCAAAAAACACCCAGTCTAATTCCAATCAAAATCCTTTCCCTCTTTTGCTGTATTTAGGGCATAGTGTTGCAAGACATAGTGTTGCAAACCATCACTTTCCGCTACTTGTGGCAGTAAACAGCATGAATTATTTCACTTTGCAAACTGAAAGTCGCTCATCGCCTACATGCAATGTTTGTGTAAGCTTTTCTAGAGGAAGAGAGAACAAACTCATACAACACAACAAAAGTTCATATTCCAAATCATTTGAAATACCGTATTTATGTTTATAACTTGAAGACCAATAAAAAAAGAGTCTATTTTTCTTAAAGCAAAGCAACTACTGAAATATTGAAATGAATAAATCTGGAAATATTGAGTGACTCGGGTCAAAGTTAGGGACAAAAAAGCTGATTGATGAAAGTTGATGAAAAGTCGACCCTCCACTCTCATCAGCATTATGAAACACTCAGAGCCACTTGGCAGCGGCAGCTTCACACTCCCCACTCTCAGCTACCTCTCAACTTGATTTCAAGTGTTTGGCAGCTTTTTTGGTTTTGTTTTGTTGTTTTTGATGTGTTTTGATGTCCATTTCTGACACATCATGGTCCATCTCGACACAAAGTTTGTCTCTTCTCATCCCGACTGTGAGCAACTTGTGCAATACACTCAACAAGAGCCAGGAACTCCCATTTCACGAGCAGAACAGACAGTACTATTGCTTTTATTGTAAAATAAACTAAAGAAAGAGCTATGGGTGGAAAAACGAGTGAATTTTTTAAATATCTTTTCTGTCATGTACTTGGCAAAAGCTTGTTTATGTAATTAAGCTGCAGCATCCCGTGCTCCCCTCACGCTACCTCTGTCATTTTAGGGCCGACTCCCTCTCCATGGTCTTATCTTGCAGCCTGCTGTGTCTGTACCCTCCTGTAGGCCCTCACATGTCACACTGATTTACACTTTGTGCAAATAGTGGAACAGGCCATGTAACAGGCAAGTGGAGTGTTTGTGAGCAAGCGTCGCTGACCTGGATACAGAGTTTTTTGTTTTTCTGCGTCTTGTCACCTCAACACCTTTTCTGCAATCAACGGCGTCACTTTCAGCACAAAATCCCTCCCGGGTTCAATAAAATGTATTTCTTGTTAAAAATTATTATTATCTAGATCTGTGGGTTTTATGAAACAGTGCCAATTATCCCCTAAAGCTGTAATTCGCAGAGAGATGGTGCATTTACTTAACCTGCTCAGCTTTCTTGGCTCCTTTTTATGTTCTTTTTTTATATTTGAGATTTCATGCCAGATGTGCATAATTTTAATGCTCCAGATACCTCTGCTCGTGGCATGGTGAATGACCCCAGGCCTTCCCCAGGCCTCGCTGGACAGGTTAACGTGATAGGAGGACTCTTTTCCACCCTCTTCATCATGCTCTTGCACACATGCAATTTCACCCTCCTGCACCGGCTTTTGTTCCTGCCTCCTTTCACTCTTCTCCTCAAGGATTTTTCCTAGCCATCCGGATTCATCTTTTATTCTTGCCAGTAATTTCTGTGCCTGCCTGCACCCTCGGGCATTTTATATACTTTGTTCTTCTTCTCTGACTGCATGCTTTATCCCAGCTACTGGGTCTCTGTCTCCTTACGTGTCTCTGTCTCTCTCTCTATCTCTCTCTTTCTGTCTGATTCTGTGTGTCTCTCTCTCTTCTCTTTCTCTCCCGTCCTCCCTTTTGCTTTCACTCTTGCTCTAGCCTCAGTATCCTAGTTTCTTATTTTGGGACTCAGCCAATCCCGCTCTCAGCAGCCCCACTGGGGAGAGACTGTCCTGCTGTAGCAGCAAAAAACGGTTCGCCATAAAAATGGATGACCTGTTCCCCATTATGTTCTCCTCTTCAGTTTGCAATTTTCTGTATCAAGCTTTTGCGAACTTCCACTCATCACAGGGTAACTCTGTACAGATTCATATTTTTTGGATTCGTATAGTCTCTGTGCAAACATATACATTTAGGCACAGTGTTGGCTTTGCACATGGTAATAAATCATTTGAAATGAACTTGTAAGTGTAAGTGTGTATTCCTGAAGTCCCTGTTTTATATATCGAGAGAGAATTTCAAATCATATTCAAATGAGAAGTCAAATATCCCATGGCAGATCCTGAAACAGTGAGAGTGTTCATCCCAGGAAATCCCTCAGTATTTTACCGTGTGCATTGTTCCTGTTCTCCTGAAGCATCGGGCGTCTCAACTGCAATTATGTCGCATTCTCAGAGAATTCCTGCCATCAGAGATATAATTCTGAAAATGGGGGAAACTCTAGCTCAGTAACAATTCAGCCCATATGCTTCCAAGAGAGGGACGCTTGCCCTGAAGAAGGATCTTGTTACCAATTTGAAGTTTGCACTCTCAGTACTCAGTGGGGAGCTCTGACTTCGAGGGGACTTCCACTGACATCTGAGTGCTGGGAACATGCATTGAACAAGACATGCTATTGTTCGTCGGTGCCACTTTTCTGCAATCAAGGTGCAGAAATAGCTGAGCATCCTAATGCCACCTGTCCAGTTTTTAAGATGCTTTAGTGCTTTGCTGAAAATCCACCTTTTCTCTCCCTCTTTTTGTCTCAAATCATCTAACTCCACTGTGATGTGACCCTATACACTTTAAAGTCAAGAAATTGTATGACTTATCAAGGGTGATGGGAAGGGATAACATTTTCAGGTAATCTGAATGATCTTCAGCATGTGATCAGTATGTCTTGTGAAGTGTCAGTATCCCCACGATATTCAATTTCAAGACTTTGAGACGCGCTTCTGTGAACACAGGAGCCTGATGAAAAGCTCACGATTTGATGATGTGTGCCGCTAGACTGCACTCTGTCAATACACAGGGGACCATTAATAAGGCCTTGTTGTGTTTTTTTGCTTCTCTGTGCTGCTTCCTGGTTGCAGATAATACGGGACTGTGGGACCAGAGAAAAAAGGGCCGGCAAAACTTTTGGGACATACCCAGTTTCATATCCTCCATGATAGCTGCTGTGGGCGGATTGTGATGATATGCCCAGTCTGGGCAATCATTCTCGACCAGGCAACCTGCCATCGCACAACAATTAAAGAGCCTCGTTGTTACAGTTGTACAATGTTACACCAGCCACATATGCTCTTTCTTTTCCTTTCTGTTTCTTGCTGAAAGAGCAAAGATAATATCAAGAAAGCTTTTTAAGAAAGAAAGCAATTTTAAAAGCATTTTTTTTTTGCTTTGTGTACAATTGAGGAATTATTGATTGTACTGAAGGGACTGTCATTCTGAACTAAGTGATAAATGGAGTCTATGAGGTGGAAAGGAAAACGGTCTGGAAAATCAGTGGCTGGATATCACACAGCTTTTACTCCTCAGTTATTTTGGCAAAGATGCGAAGACTGTGGGCACCAGTAAGGATCAGGGACGAGTGGTGAATAACCCCGGTCTGAGAGCAGCCAGAACAAACAACAAAGGGACTTCAAACAGGGATCGGCACTGGAGTAAATCTGTGATGCCACTGCCGAAGGTGTATAACAATGATGCTTATTGGTGTCAAAGGTCATCACAGCTGGCTAGGCCTCTAGCTTTTGTTCTCGTGACCTTTGTCTGGGAAGCGTGGCTTCACCGTGAATAATTCCTTGCCTGTAGGTCAAGAATTTGAATTGAAATATTTGAATTCAATAGATGATAGTTGTTGTTTTTTTCTCAGGTATGTATGTGGTTATGTTAATGTTTTGAAACAAATTAATGACAATTTCTATGTGGATTTGATGTATGCACAAGACTTACAGTTTCATGTGTAGTTGTGCTCTATTGTGGTTTATTTTTTTACCGTCAGACTCTGGAGGAATAGTTCTTGGAAACAGCTTTCCCATGTTGAGTCATTTATGGGAAATCTGAGGGCTGCTGTCCCTTGTTGCATCAGAGGACTAATGAAGGGTCAGGTTGGTGTGGACTCGTTCACATCGCTTCATCTCATGAGAATATTCCTGCAGTCAGGCTGTATGTGAAATGGTTGTTGGACATGCTACACGAGGGAAAGTACCTACGAGTGTCACGTTGTTACCGGCTCGGGTCTCTCCTGAGAGACAGATAAGTCCCATCTGTTGGCAGTCGGCCCAGTCTGCTGCTCACAGCGCTGTGGAAGGTGTCTTTCATTAGGAGCACGGACTTTCATTTAGACTCTCTCCACCCACAATCTCACAGTAATACCACTAAAGTGTAACCAGACATCTGTGTGTGTGTTTGTGTGTTTGAGTGTGTGTGTAACATTTTCCTTTTCCTGTGTGGGAAGCTGAGATATCTCATGAAATGTTTTCTCTTTCCAACTCTCCAGTGCCGTTTCTTGGCCCAAATAATCCCCACATAATTCCCCATACAGTGCGAGCCTAGATTTTTACAAGACCAACTTTATAGATCCTATAATGAAAATTAGAGGTTTAACTTAGCCCAGCATGGCTCTGAATTACTCGGTGGGCAGAGCTTTTTTTAAAGTATGTATCAAGTAGTCGAAGTTAGTGATCCGTATTTTAAAATTGCTTGACAGCTGTGATGTTTATCAGTAAGAGTGATTATGACTCTGACAATACCTCATCTTCAGGTACTAGCTGCTCACTTTGGGAAACCCCCCTGACCCCACCAGTGCAATAGACAGCTCTTTGTTTGTCTGTCAGACCCACCGGCTAGAAAATGGGAGTGAAGTGGAGGTGTGTCAGAAGATACAACTTAAACAGAGGGTAAAGAGAAACTTGGCTGTCTGAGATCCTGACACAAAAGAAAAGCGCTTGTTCAAATTAAATTGAGAACAGGGCTTGAATGGCTGCCACAGTGAAACAGACTGGAGTTGGGACGGCAGCCTACCCTCGCAGATCTCTTTGTGCGAGGTAAGCGAGAGGCACACCAGCTGGCTGGCTGCTGGGAAGTTTTGTGTGAGCCATTACCTCTCTGTTAAGCGGCACAATGCTGGGGCGCGCTCACCGATCAGGACCCAGAGTCTCCCGTCCTCCCGCCTTCACCTCAGCTCAAGGCCAAGGTCACAGCCTCCTTGCTGCGATAAGGTCTGGCCACTTCATCATCTAGCAGCCAATCGGTGACAGAGGTCAGGGTCGCACGGACCTGTCTGAATGAGGCTGTCAGCAGGAAGCCTCCATTCAGTTCATGTCTGGGCAGTTGCCTTGGCAGCACCTTGTCTAAGGAAAGAAACGTCCCAACTGAAACCATTTGGCATGACACATTCATGGCCACTGATTTGCGCACACCATTCTTTTCTTTTCTGTGTTCTTAAAGTGTGTTCCCTGTTTTACTGGCCTACTGTTTGTTCATTGTCCGACTAAACACTGCAGTGGCACCAGCTTGTGACAGAAATATCTCATTTATCATGCTAATTACTTTTATTTCTGTCATAAAGACTGTTTTTTTCCTGGTTGAGCCAGTGATCCTCCTTGTTAGTTTAAACAGAGCTGACCCTAAGGTGGAGAAACTATATTAAGCAATGTTTTGAATGTGTTCTCTGTATGTTTTTAGAGGTAAAGTGCCAAGGGGAGTGTAAAAAGGTGGATCAACGATGGCTTAACTCTGACACATGAGAATAACAGCGTAATCAATGGCATCTGCAGCATGTTTGAAAGGATCTAGGTTGTAGATAGAAAAGTCTGACAAGAAAACAGCTGACGTGACGAACGGTGTGAAGAACAGCCGCGGTGTTAGTCTGGGCTTCAAAAAAAAATATCCAGCCGCATTCCAAACCATATTATGATGACTTACCATTTTCTGTGTGTCGCCTGTCTGCTCTCACTGCCTGTGTGGGGTCTTTAAGTGTACATCTGTATAGATTTTCCATTTTGGCTAAACAGATCATATCAGGTTAACCCAATAACCGAAAGTGGGAACCTGTGAGACTTTGCTGGGACCATCTGTGACTCTGCAGATGGCTGCGCTTGTTAAAGTGGGCCGTGGTCGGACCCTGCCGTCTACCCCAGGAGGGGACAATGGAGATTAGGGGTGTCTGATCTCTTGGTTTAAGCACATTCTCAGGACTGCAGGCCAGTGGGAGGGGCACTCTGCCCTGATCTTTGAATCACACCACTGTTGTTTTATCCAGATTCAGGAGTGATAACACATGCATGCTTTGTTATGCTTGGACTATGTAGCATTGTCACCTTGTCACTTACTCTGTCACTGGGAGTGCATTACATGTATTCACAGCAAAAGTTGTCCCGGCTTTATGAGGGCGACTTGGGGTTTGTTGTCTATTGTTCTTGGTGGGCGTTTTTATGTTGGCATTTGTTTTTACACCAGTTTTCCCTCAGCTGGCGGTCGTGCTCCCTTTTGTTGTGGAGGCCTTTTCTTTTTATGGTAGCTTTTTGTTTGAAGGTGAGATTGAAGAAGGTGGCGTACACAATGGTATTACAGAGGCTAAAACTACAGAGAGAAAGCTTGGAAATGTGCGTTTTACTTCTTTAACAAGTCAAGTTGCGGATTGCCTTTTTTTCTTTCCTCTTTTTAACAAATCAGTATCTATCGAGCATCTGTCTTGACCATACAAAGCGCGCATTCCCACACCCTATTTGGTATTTCTTGTTTCTTGATTGCTGTTGATATTGGTGCTCTGCCAGAGAGCTATCTGTTGCACACAGACTGCAGCGCTGCCAGACTGAAACATAGTAGGCTGGCAGATGGAGGAGTCTGCAGAAGCTACAGGGGAAGGAATGCATTACCTTTCCTTTAACCTTTATGTATTTCACTGAAGTTATTGAGCACAAACACACTTTTTCAGTAACACCCAGCCACAAAGTCATACCTGGGAGCTGCTCGGCTCAATCACTTACTCTTATTCTGCAGGCCATGAAATAATTGCGGGCTGAGTACCATGCTCAAGAGCAACTCGACAAAAGTTACTGAGGGCAGGGAGATTTTCTTTTGCAATTCCCCATGACAAAGGCTATTAAAACTAAAGTGTTGTTTTTTGTTGTTGTTTTTTTTAACAAATTTGTCTATTGGTTCCTAAATGTAGCTGAATTTACTTTCCTGCCCAAACTTTCCTAGCCTGCTGGATTTGAACTCTAATTTAAGTATTTGTATTAATATGTGTCCGCATATTCAAAGGTGAATGATCTTCTGCTCCAACTCATCATGGGGTCAATAAATTAAAGAGGAGCTGATCCTGATCTCACTGAGGAAGTGGAGGTTAAAGGCAGAATGAGTAGAATTTTCCTAAAAAAAAAAATTCCTGGAAGACTTTCCTGAAAAATAATCCCTCTGAGTCATCACTTACAACCCATACACGTGTGTGTTGGTGTGTGTACCTGCAGAAACCCTGCTCTCTGCCTGGATTTTCTTGTTTTGCTGAGCTTGGGACTCTTCTGGACGTCAGTGTTTGGGCAGTGGGTGTGTAGCTCCCAGCCAATCACAGAGCACAGCTGCAGATCAAGAGCACAATATCCAATAGGAAGCTGCGAAAATCGCGGGCTGTGGAAAAAGGCAAAGTATAATGAGGCGGAACACCAAGCGGCCAAAGCTCGATTTACAATGAAAGTGAAACTGGGGTTGGTTTTCACCTGCTGGCGAGCACTGAAGGAGAGGATGAGGATGAAGAGTGATGCAGTGTTAGCCTGTCTTCTCTTAGATAGGTTCATGCCGACAGGCCAAATTTTTCCTAAGATGACAACGTTACATTTTGGGTGGTCACTTCACTCCGCCGCCATCCTAGCAAATGAAAACTCACTGCCTGTAGTTAGCTTAGCCGGGGAGATGGGGCCAACTTTGAATGTAGTGTTTACAAAGCCCAACCAACAAGTCCTACTCGTTCTGCCTCAAAGCAGCGATAGTTTATTAAATGACAGACTTGTGCAATAGCAGCTCGAGCCAAACTCACTTGTCTCCCTCACTGAGCATGCACAGCTGATACGCTGGGCATCGTCATCGGTTATTTATCAAGGTTTGCTGAAAACCTTGTGAGAATAATCACTCTGTCTCTTGAACATGCTCCAGAGCGTGGAGATCCTGTTTGGCAAGCATGTGTTTTGGAGTCATGTTGAATATTTTGTTATTTCACAACAATCACTTGACTGGTTCCTCTTCTCACAGCTTTGTTTTCTTGACCTCTGCCCTTACAACAGTGAGGAAATCGGAGATGTTGGGAATGATCTGAGCCCGAGGAATCCAAGAGTGATTTACTCCCCTGTTCAGGCATGACTCTTTATCCGGGTAACACCTTATAATTTATGAGCCCTAGTGAGGGAGTAAAACAGTCTCAGGAAATGTCTAGGGGTGACATTTGAATCTAAATGATAGAGGTTACTGCAAGATTAAAAAGCTCAAATGCATTGAGATGTGCCACTTCAGCCATATTATCCTCCTCAGTGGGCCCATGCCTTTAAAACTCTACTATAATGCCATATATTTGCACGTTACATTCAGCTGCATGGGCTTGAATTAGTGACTCATTCCATTGTCTTTGCTGATATATGCTTTTGATCCACGAACAAGGTATCGAAGTTAGAGAGATGAATATCAGTGTCAGCTGTAAAATATAGACATAATTCCTTCCAAATGCGTTTCTTGGAAGTTCTGAAGTAGCCTAAATGCTTGACTCCAAGTTTTAATGTCTTTGATCATATCATGTTGCACCACACACAATACCGAATCAGATTTCATGCAGAACAGTTGTGACAATGAAAAACCATTTCAGCATGGGTTATTCAGATTCTAAGAGCTATTTACAAGCATTTCAGAGCCAGATCAAGGGCTAGCTTATCACGCACATTTTGTTCATGCCTGCTTGGTTTTGTTTGTGTGCCTCTATTATGCTATAGATTGAGGCTTACGCTTAAATCAACATGCAACAATATATTGCGAATTTCAATCCAAAGTCTGTGTGCCTCTCTTATGATGTCATATATAGCCAGTCATGCCTTGACTAGGAGTTATGGACAGCTGCGTCTGTGATAGGCAACTGACCGCAGTTTCCCTGTTCTCCATATATGAAATGTATATGCACAGCACAAGCATTGGTATCTCACTGTTTGTTACTTAGTAGCTCTTACACTGCTCCAGGGTCAGGGGTTTGAATCCCACTGTGGCCACCCATTCTAAAACTGCTCACATTCATGTAATTTTAATAAGTTTTAGGCCCAGTGCCATCCAAACAGCATTGTAAAAGCAGCTGAAATGGGACGCACAAGTTATTCAAGGGGCAACTGACGTTGGAGTACAGGAGATGCCTCAAACAAAATAGAGATACAAGAAAGGGAAATGGCATTAACAGAGCCATCTGTCTATTTTGGGGTGTGTAGAAGGAGTGTGAGGCACGCAATCTCTTTTCTCATAGTATTTACTTTTACTTCTGTCTCAGGGGTATGTTAAGTATTGTTTTTCCCTCAGTTTTCTGCACAACTATATTGTCAATATTCTTGTTAAGACAGTCAAGCTTTGTGCAGTGGCTTGTGAGCATCAGGCTTTCAGCTCTGGCACGTGTTGTTGTTGGAATCTGCAATGCAGATCATGTTATTTGCATTGTGTGACTATTATCTCATGGCAGAAACATGCACCATTGTCTTAGCAAACCAAAACAGTTTCAGCACGTTAAGATCATTTGATCTTGATGTGGTATAGCTATGAAAGGCTTGCAAATTCTGCTTCCCTCAACACAAAATTGTTTCCAGTTTACAGCTGATAGAACATCAGATTATCTGCGTCATGAGTTACCACTGCGACATGAAGATAAACATGGCTGGTCATCAGCGAGTAATGCTGCATGTATTGCCAACCAGTCCTGAATCCATCCTCACTGACACCAATCAGGGATCATCACAAATTCACAAAGTCAGGATTTGTTAACTTTGGAGCTTTGGATTGGTTGTTGTGGTCTGAAAAATAAATTACAATAGGAATGTTACATGGATGTACCCATAACTACAACACAGTATAACTTGTAAGTTGTCTCACACATCAGTCAAAGTAGAGTTTGCTTTACTTTGATGGCAATAAACCCCGTTCTTGTAGCAGGGCTTGTTCCAGATGTGAATCCATTGATTACCCCTGGACACACACACACACACACACACAGGTCCAGATTTACGGGGGTGCTGCAGGTGAAGTGCTCGCTGGCTGAATGGGTGATGATAATGGCTTTACAACAGAGTTTAAAGCCCTTGTTTGCAGTGCGTCCATGGAAGAGAAAGGAGGATGCTGCAGCAGAATGAGAAGCAATACACCCATTTTAAGGATGAATACGAACCGGTCTGTATTGCAGCTGCAGGATGACTCACACCAGTCAAAGTTCACTTGTCTTTCCGTTTGCTGTCTCACATCCGCTGACATCTTCTGTTAGTAGTTGTGTAAGTGGGGCATAATGAACACGGGTTACGCGGTTAATACTTTCATTGCCCGTGGTATTTCAGTGGAATTAATTTACAAGTGGATTGTGTGGATTGCTGGTGCTCAGTGGGGTAATCCAGTTGCATATGTTGACATGGTAAGCTGTCTGTGGGGACCCTGAACAACGATGTACACTCAACACTGAAAAATCCTCAGCTGGAACAATGGACCTTTTCACCAGACCTTCGGAGGAGACAGAAATTCTGTGATAAGTTGTCAAAAAGGGGCCAGTTCTCAAATCCCCAAATTTCACACATAACTCTGAAATCATGCTCGGTGCTGAAATTGCATGCGTCCAGTTTTTTTTACAGATTATTAAGGTTCATGTCGTAGAACCAGTGACCGATAAAATTTGCTGCATAGATATTAGTCATTGCAGTGAATTTGCATATTCCCCTGATCCCCTTGGATTATGATGTTTTATTTAATCTGTCCTTTATGATGCTGCAGGATTCTGATGAATAAGTAGCTTGAGGCTTGATTGTTTTTTGTGTCTGCGTCAGCCTCGTCAGATCTTATTTTTGTGTGTGTCTAATCTCTGTGATGTGTTTTCGTTCATCGTCTACATTGCTCCTGTCATGCCACATGGCTTCTGTTTGTCATGGTCATCAGCGAGAGTTGGGAAAATGGGAATGGGGAGGAGGAGAGGGAGAGGGGAGGATAACCTTACGGTCCCAGTGTTGCCCAAAGCCCTGAGGCTAAAGGCATATCGACACAGGGAAGAGAGGAGAACAGTGCGCATTCCTCCTGTCAGGACAGATGTGACCTGTCTGTCTGGGCTTTTACTTTCAGCAGGGTCATAGAATTGATGAGTGTGTCCAGATAGCGTGACAGGGGCAATCAGAGGTCTGGTTCTGACATTTGGCTCATGTTTCTTGTCAGATGTCACACCACAAACACGTTGTTTCCACACCAAAGACAGTCACCAGCCTAAACCTCAGTCCATTTAGACCTCACTTCCCTCCATAAACAAACCGTGGAGGGCCTCCCGAGGGAGGTGTCTAGACCACAATTACTCATAGCTGCTAAATGTTTGGCAAATGAAGTTCATGCTGCAACACACACACACACACACAAACACACATCAGGTCAGTGCCAGTTAAAGAGCTTATATGTAGAGTTATGCAAGGTAAATCAGAGTTCCTCCAAAACTGTTCCTTCCATTTAAGACGGAGAGAGTGCGAGATGCTCAGTGGATCAAACGACCAGCACAACTCTCACAACCCATCAGCCGTGCCATGGGGTTGGACGTTATCCCACCAAATATGAAAGTCATTGTTACTATACCTATTTCATTGCTCCTGTGAGTGCAGGCTGAACTCAGTCATGTGACACTGAACTGCAAACTGGGTTCATGTGGCGAAAAGTCAGGGCTTCTTTTGAAAGTTATTCAAAAACACCATGATCAGACATAACATTTTTTTTACCAATGATTCCTTTTTAACATTACGAGTAATGTTTTATGTCCTTTTGGATAACAAACTGTCAATTCTGAAAATACAGTTACTTCCAAACCTGGAAAAAAAATCATTTTCAGTGTTGATGCCAGGATGAACAAAAATAAAATAAAAACCAATAAAAACATCCCATTTTTGAACAATCACACATGAAATGAAAATGCTTTTCTCTCTTTAACTAATCATGCGTTTGTTTACACTTCCTCTCCATGCTAAGCCCCGCCCCTACAATCTGTTTCAGCTTCATCAAATTAAGGAGACAAGAGGCTCTCAAAGTACCATTTCAGTCTAACTAAAGTGGTTTGGCTCTTCTGCACATGCAACATTTCTATTGATCAAGTGAATGGGAGCATTAGCATAGTGGCTGCTGACTGCCTCTGATGATTACAGCACAGTCACCTCTAACATCTGTTTCACTGTATTTAACCTCACCCTGATCTTTTCAGAGGGGCCCTGTGCACCTTGTCAGACTGTATTGGGCTGAAGCCAGAGGCATTTCTGCTGGCAGGAGGCGTTGGTTTGTGGTGCACTTGTAGGCTCAAGATGGCTTTGCTTTTTTGGCCATTTTTTCATTCAAGATACGTGTTTCTTGTTATCACAGTTTCCCTCAGTATTTATTATATATGTATGCATATTATGCCATGGGATTATGTTGAATGTTCCTTGAAAACAGAGCAAGGATTCTTGTCTAATGTGCACCATACTGTTTACCATGCTGGACTGGGCAGCACCATGTTCCTGTTGACCACTAATCTGCAGGGCCTTTGTGAGATACAATATGGAGTACCTCTCTGTGAATAAAAAGCACAGGACATTCACCTCACCTCAGACAGATCTCCTCAATCTGGGACACCCTCACACTGGCTGCCCCTAATCTGCAGGCTAAAAAGGGGATCCTGTGTGAGGTGACACACTTCTGTCCCTGTGAAGTGAGTTCGGTGTCAGCGGTGACCCTTGGTCGGGCAAAGACAAAGCTTGTTTAAATGCCCTCCCTCTTCTCATTTGTATTCAATCACAGCTCTAGCTCCACCCCCACAGGCGCTGCCGACATCTGTTGTATTCTGGGCCAGTGTCACCGACCCAAGCCGCCTCTTTAATCAGATGTGTGTTTTTATTCAAATATCTGCCAACTCTCACTCAGCAGGCTTGGACAATGCGCATTAAGTAAAACGGCTCTGCAGTGTGAAAAAGTCTGTTAATGTCTTGTCAGTATGAGATTATGGGAATATTTCAATTTAGGTGAACAGAAGCAAAAACAAAACAGCACACACACAAAAAAAAAACAAGACTAAGCATAACCATGCATTTTTCCCTGTATAAAAGCCCAGCCCTATTGTAGTGTCTTTATTTCATTCCAAATATTTATATCTCATTTAATGTTATCTCCAAATTTTGTAAATTTCAGTGTAGTGAAAGTATGGTAATTTATTATACATTATCATACCCCACTGAAAGCTTCAGAATCAATAAAGGATTAGTTCTTTCTCGCTTCATGTTGAGTAGCTTTTAGCAATCTTTGAAAAAGTGGAACGACTTAATATCAAAGAGGATTTTTCCTGAAGTAAACCCTGGCATGTGCACGGAGATATCAGAACTCACTTGAGAAGACTCCTCCCTCTGGATATCCGGGATGGCGTCAGTAGTGATGTTATGATCTGTTAGCACTAAACAGGCTGCTCGTTAATATCCCGAGCATCTTATTTGCTATCTCACAATCCTCCTGTCCATGATTAGAAGACCTACATGGCTGCAGTGTAACTTTGGACCCTGAGATTTGTGCAGCATTATTGGATTTCCATTAGGGCCTGCCAGGGTGGGATAAACGAGCAGCTCTCGGTGATGTCACTCTGCCCCAGCTACAAAGTTGATGTGATTACCATCTTAGAAATCACTGTCAGACTGTGGAGACCAAATTACCGTGCATGTTCCCTCAGCTTCTCTCCCCTCGCCCTCCCACTTTCTCTCTAGCTTGTAAGGGTCTCTCTCTCTCTCTCTCTCTCTCTCTCTCTCTCTCTCTCTGTCTGTCACCACTGGCCCTTCACTCCTCATCTCACTCTTTCTCACTGCGTCTTCCTCATCTCTCTGCAAGCATTCCTTGTCGGACCCAGGTTTGCTCTGCTGTGATATTGTGCCCAGTGGAGCCAGACTAATCACAGTCACTTCCCAGGAGTGTTCCCACAATGGTTAACCCGTTCATTTTCTGGACATGGGTTTGTCTTTCCTGTGTGGCCAGAAAAGGAAAAGAAAATATCGTGCTGTTCACGGAGCACTGATGTTTGATTTAAGCTTTGCTCTTCCTGGTTGGGCACTGCAGTCCATCTTTTCTGCTTCTATTTTTTTTTTTTATGAGGAGACAGGGCTCACAGGGATTGGGAAGACCCAGTTCCTTAAAAGGACTATGGGCTCTGTCTGCCAATTAAAATGACTTATCTTATTGTGCTTCCTCTTCAAAGGGAGCTTATTGTGCACATCAGGAGCCACAGGAACTAAACTGGTGGCGTGCGTACACGATTTTGGTGGCTCTAAAAGCATTGTTGGCTTTCCTCGCTGCTCACATTCCTGTAGCTCCGTGGAGCAGACCTCTGACCACACAAGAAGACTAACACAGAGCACTCAACCAGCCAAAGGTAGAAACAGGATCGCTCGGTAATCAAATATTTACTATTCCCAGTTATTCTTGTATTTGCACGTTGGCTGCCCCATGCTTTCCTGCTCTGACCCTCAGAGATATCAGGAAGCAGAATAATGAGTGAGAAGGAATCAGACTTTAATATATAGTTATTAATTATTGAAGTCGATATAGATATAGATATAGATATACACACACACACACATTCAGTGGCCACTTTATTAAGTACAATATCCAACACAAATGTTTAGCCATAAAGTTTACATTTATGCCTATAATGCTCATTCTCCACAATGACAACAAAAACGGAACATAATAAACTTTCTTAAAAGGTAGAACTTGTGGCAGAGCTGTTGTGTTAAGCTGCGTTACATTGTACAGGTGTGCCTAGACCTGGATCTATAGTTATAGATATAGATATAGGTATAGGTATATAGATGTTTATATATGTATATTTTTAGGGCCTTTAAGAAACACAACACCCACGCAAACACACAACTGTGTCCTCTCACAGATAAAAGCTCATTTAATATGAGTGGTTGGTGGTCACGCATAACTGAATGGCAGCTGCTGAGTCTGGGGTTTTTCACATGTGGACACACAGACACAGACACACACACACACACACACACACACACAGACACACACACACACACAGATCTCACTATGCTACATCTGAAGGAGGCCTAATCCAGGGCTTGGCAGATCCTTTCCGCTGTTCTCTGTAAAAGCACCCTTTCCCTCAAAGTCTGCAACAAAGTATAGTCATAGCTGCCACATCTTTCAACCAAGACCGGAATTGCAGATTGAATGGAAAATATTAAGTCTTGGCTTCGTCTCCCCAGCAAAATGCAAAGCAATTTGTTCAGAAATCACATAAAAACAGTGTGAAAATCTTGTGGTATATAGGAAAGTTTTGGGATATGACATTTGTGTGTGCTTTTACAGTGCTGTGAGAACATATGCGACTATATGGTGATTTCCTTGAGGCAAATAGTTCAAAATGTCTAACAATACAGGGAAACACACCCTGTATAGTTTTTTTTTCTATCCTGTCTGTGTTTTAAAAAATGGATGAGTGATCATGTTAGTGCATGTTCATGAAGTCATTTTGAATTCATGAAGAAAACATCAGTTGTATTTATAGTTCTCCTTGTATCCTCAAATTCAACAAAGGTTGAGTTTGTGTGACTTAATTTTAGTCACAAATATTGGATCAGCACGGGAACATGATTGATGGATGGGGCCCAGTGATTAGTATCAATTTTAATTGCTTTCTAAAGATTTATGTGTATTACAAGGAGGCTGAGGGTGGGGCTGCTGTTTCATCATTAATTTAAGAAGCTGTTACACAGGTATTTCAGGATGTAATATTTGAAATGTAGATGCAGAATGGATTGAAGATTAAGTAAAATCGGACTGAGACTGTAACCTAGATGATATAAACAACATTTTTGGTGTGGATAAACACTCAACAGATTGTAACAGTTAACAATCCTTAACTTCATATTGGGATTGAAGGCCAGTCAAAATTACAGCTGCCGCTTAAAAACGCTCATTTTGAAATTAAGGTGGGTGTAATTGTCGCCAGATTGTCTTAGTTGCTACTTCAGACAACCTGCCTTAGTTTAGTCTGCAAGGTTCTCCTCTCAGACAAGTTGCAGGAGGTTTCATGAGGGGAAAGAAGGAAGGAAACTCCGGTCAGGATTATCTGCTGTCCGGACTGGACTGGTGTTTGCTGCAAGCAAACTGCCAAAGCTGTGTTGCCAGGCAAGCTGAGCTAAAGCTGCCAGCCTGTATTTATACTGCCCTAATATGCCTGCTGACAGAAGACACACATGAAAGAGTCTGTAAAAATTACATTTTTCCCCTTTTTTGCTTGAAAACAGCATCATTAAATCAAGATAATTTTACACAAGATAAAGCACAATATTTTGATATATAACTGAATTTTGTCCAACATTGTAGTTATGCCAGTTTGATTTTGAATGACACTATCATTAGGTCTTGCTTTTAACTAATTCTTAGCAGTGAAAAAGTTACCTCAGTGTGCTTGCATAGGTTGGATGATGAGTGATAAACACTGAAACTTCAGTGGTTTTGGGCAGGCACAGGCAGCAATTCAGATTATAACTATTTCGTTTTGTTTTTTTTTTCAAATCATGTAAAAAAAAAATGGATCTGAGTGTGGCCCAGGTTTGCTGCTGCAAGCCATCCGGTCCATGTATAACCAGAGTGAGAGCTGTGTCCACATCCTTAGCATTAAGTCAAGCTCGTTCCCCGTGGGTGTTGGACACTGCCAAGGTTGTGCTTTGTCCCCAACTCTGTTTGTGAATTTCATGGACAGGACTTCAAGGCCCACTCACGGGGTGGACAGTGTCCAGCATGGTGAGCTCACGGTTGCCTCTCTGCTCTTTGCAGATGATATGGTTCTGCTGGCTTCACCGAGCTGTGACCTTCAGCACGCCTTGGGGCGGCTTGCAACCAAGTGTGCAGCTGTTGTACTGAACCAATTTGGGGAAGAGGAAGCTGAATAAGAAAACAAACTTCTCAATTTACCAATCGATCTTTGTTCCAAACCACAGCTGTGGTCACAAGCTCTGGCTGAGCAAAAGAATGAGATTGAGCTGGGTTTTCATATATTGTTATCCATTAATGGAGTTCATTTAGTCATTTTTGTGTGCATGTAAGTGTGTGCACATGTGAGAGTGTGTGTGTATGTGTGTGTTTTCATATCGACAAACAGATAGACAGAGGGAGATAGGGGGTAGCAAAAGTGCACTTTCTAGTATTAATCTGACATGCTGCTATAGGGAATGTTTATTTAACAAATTTTACACCCAAATGGGAAAGAGTGATGAGAGGAGAACACAATGAAATCATCTTGCTTGGCTGGCTTTAGGACGGCCCCTTTTAAAGCAGCCCTCCTCTCCACTTCCCTTCCCTGCCCCACAGATCCCAGAGCAGAGGGGTCAGAGCAGGCAGGGCAGCGCGGCACGCAAACAGGACCGCAGCTCTAGATGGACGGCTGAACACAAACACACACAGTAACAATACAGAGTGATGCCATTGGCTAACAGACCACGCACTTGGGGCCAACAGCAGCATGCAGTAATCAAACTGTATTTATAATCCAGTGACTGTGATTACCTATTCACAGTGCTTTTTGTTTGAACTCTTGCATAGCAGAGGTGATGGCAGGGACTGTGTGTAAACAGCAGATTTCCAGCTGAAAATGCACTACAGCAGAACTGCAGCCTTATTGTGGTTTTGCTGGTTTCAGATGTTATCAGTGTGGTCATTCTGAACTCACCACAGTGGGGCTGTGGACAATGAAACTTCACACTACCTCTGTCAACAACATTCCCCTCCTGTGTGTGATTTGTAATGTTTAATTTTCCTCAGAGCAAATGGGCTCTGAACTGCAGTTTGACATAATTATGGGCTATCAATCAGTTGTAGGCTATCAACTGGTTCAGCTTGTTATTGATTAGCCCAGAGTGCCACATCCAGTCTGTGATATCAAAGGAAGAAGTTGACTGCTGTTTGGAAGTTTGCACATCCGGACTGATGTGATGTAAGTTTTGCTCTGGGTTATGGTTACGTAATGTTAGTCTGACATGCAGGGCAGGTCTTGTAATGACATCATCCCCTCTTGGCAGAGTATGTCAACTTCTGAGGCATTTTCTGGGAAGTTGTTCGGGTGTTTGAAACATGAGAGCTGCTGAAAATGGCTGGCACACACTTGTAGGGAAAATAACCTGTAGGTAGTGTTGTGCAAGTTCACACTTCACCAGAATTAGCTCAACGTTCAGTTCCCACAGACTAAAATTAACTAAGCCATGTCCATAGTTCATCATTTTTTGATCTGAACCAATTTGAACTTAGATCACACTCCCAAAAATGAACTAATTCACTTACACTTCTTCCATTTTTTAGTGACATACTACTTTTACTGAGCTATTCTTTTTCAGTAGAAGCTCTTCCTCAAATCCATCCCCACCCTTCAACCACTGTCAGCGCCACTGCCCACTTCCCAACCCAAATGAATTACTGTACACTACTATAGAATCACAGACAGAGATTGCATTTAAAAGACAAGAAAAAACAATGTGAGTGTATTTTTTACCACACAAACAATGGCTAATATAGCAGGACAAAATACATCAATGTCATCATGGTCTTACCTTTCCAAGAGATTTTGTGTGGTCATCATTCACTCAGAAATACTTCCCAAGACTGGCTGGATGCTTAAACTCAATGCGGCGATGTGCCTGATGTTCTGACTTGTTTTTTTCAGACCCAGAGGGCACAATTTGCACAAAAATGTGAGATTTTTTTCCCTGTTGGAATCATACTAATTTGTTCAAAAAAACTCAAGAGTGAAGAATGCTCACGTTCAGTTCACTCAGTTCACCATTCACCATTCACCAAAAACATGAACGCTTTCAATGCACGCCATTCATTTAACATTTTCATGCTCAACACTGTTCGTAGGCCTCACCTCATTCTGTTAATCACCGAACATAACCCTAATCCGTTTTTAGTCACCTCATATTGCTGAGGAATTCCCATAATCCTGTATAACCAGGAAACACAACATGGATTCAGCATTCAAAGGGATTGTGTTTACTCTTGCCAGAATGTAATTTTCATGTGCATGACCTCTTTACGTGAAGGTCAGAAGTTCACATGAAGGTAAAACTCAATGCCCTACAGACACACAGGCATGTGACTCTGAGGCATCCCATTCGGTGAAGTATGTTACATCAGTTTATAGCTGCCTTAGTTCATTAAGAAATGTAATGTGGGGAAAAACAGTTTTCAGTGCTATTTGGTGTAATCCACATTATGAGTAATGTAGCTCTTCTTTTTTTATTATGCACATTTTTATGAGGGGTTTACACGCAGAAGTACACATAACAGAAGAATGAAACATTTTTACAACAAGATTACACACTGAATTGCAAAATAGGCCTCTACCTTATGCAGTTACTTAGAGGCAACACAATACACGCTGACCTCTTCAAGCCCCAAAGTATATTATGTTTCATTCCTTATGGAGTCAATCCACAAGGCCTCATTTATATAGACCTTATCCACTGCCTACTCTACCTCATTTAATTCACGCTCTTGTCCTATGCTTAGGAAACAAATGACCGCTAAACTGTTAACCAACTTGCAATGTAATGAGGGAAATATTGGAGGAAGCAAGTACAGTGGATATTTCCAGACCTTTAACAACTATTTTCCTCTGCGGTTGTCACCAGGCCTTAAACAACTATGTTCTGCTATTTCTCAATATGGGTTATTATGGAAATATTTTATCCCTCAAGTGGAATAGTGCTAGAGCTAATGAGTGCAGAGGACAGCCGCTGGTTAAAGTTTCGGTGAACTTTTGAATGCTGTTATGTAATTGTGTTGCTTAAATGTTTATTCACTCTTAACATGTCATGTGCTCAATCACTGATGTGCAACTTAAACACTTCCCCAGACAAATAGTGTGAGGCTAAAACAGTTGGAGTGGAATTTAACTTGAATGTCTGCAGCCATATTGACACTGATTTGTTTCAAAAGGGTGTGTCGCAACAGGACACGTTGGTCGTTTGATTTGTTTGGTTTCTGGCTGCAGCACTGTCCCAGTGTTTTCTCAGACTATTCCAGAAACAACTGGAATAGTCTGTGATCAAAGAGATCAATGGGGAGAGGTCAGCTCTTTGTTTCACTGGCCGGACACGGACCAGTGTGGATAAAACAGAAACCATCTGGGGAAAGGCCCACATCAACATGGTGCAACCTGAACCACAGCCCACTAGTAGTGTAAACTGTTTAAATCTTGCTCATCCCTCCTGGACATTTCTTAGCGAAGGAACATTTTGTTGCTTTGTGGTCTCTGTTGCTGTTTACAAAATTCCCTGCCTCTAAAGGCCTTCAGAGTTGAACATCACAAGTCATGTCAAAACTAAGAGTAGTTAAGCATTGTGACACAGCATTTAACAGAGTTGTGGCATCCTTTCAGCGAGGCTTTGCCCTCCTGCTTGGGCCGGACAATGCAGTGCAGAAATGTGTGGTTAGACTGTTGCTGAGTGGTTCAGGCTCTGCGCAGCCAGTGTTAAATCCTAAGCTGTGGAATTCATAATAACACAGTGTGTGTTTAATGAAAATTTAACAGTTTGTCAACAAAATGCTGTGTGGTTGCGAGATGTGGATTGAAAGTGGCTTAAGTGGCAGTTTACACTTGGGATAATGCGCACATGGTAAACACAGCCACCAGACATTCAGCCTCGCAGGCCTGAGTCAGGCCCGACAAGTGTGGCGATTTTGTTGGAGCGCAAAGATAATGAGGAACAGAGCTTAAGGAGCTGGAGAAAGTAATGAAGAAATTCCACTCTCCCTGCTGATCCCTCCACTTCTCTGCCTTTTGTAGCTTCCCCCCTTTCCCCTCTTACTGGCCCCCTGTGCCTAGTTTATCCTAATGCCTGTATTATAGGAAGGGACAGGCAATACTCCTGGGAGCGTCCTCCAAGGCTCTGCTCATCTGAAGACATGCTCTGAGTGGGAGAGAGGGGAATGTTATCTATATAAGGTAAAAAGCCTCAGATCATAGAGAGAGCAACTGATCAGCAGATAAAAGAAAAATGAAACATAAACAGGAGTCGAGTCCTCGGGCCCACCTTTGATGTGCACATCCACAGATCCTCTCCTGCCCGCTGCCCTTTCTGTGTGTGTGAAGGATCGTACGTTGGCTGACCTCCGCATAGAGGGATGGGATCTGTCCAAAACCCTGCCTCCACCCCTGGTTATCCCCCTCCCACACACACACACACACACTCATACTCAGCAACACAGCAGCGTGCACACACACACACCAAAAACACACTTTTCCCTCCTCGTCATTGGTCCCTTTAAAATCCGGCTGTCCAATGAAACCTCGCCGAATGAGTGTGCCCTGGGATAACAACAATCATCTCCATGGTGATACGCTAGCTTCTAAAGAGGCAAGATGTCTGTCTCCTTCCCTCTCACTCCTTTGTCCCACTTGTTGTGTGGTTCTCCACTGGTTATAATGCTGCCCATCGGTTTCCTCATTTCTCTTTTTGTGTAACTGACTGGCACGATGCAACAGCTTGAATTCTACTCTGTGCAACTTCAAGTCAGCCGTCAGTACTGCAGCCGAATAATGGTGTTAATATGCAGGCAGCACTCAAGGTTCAATGATTCTTTTTAAGTAGGTAAGGTAAATTCATTTTGCAGGCAGAAAATTCAGCACTCGGGATAAAGCAGACATCGCCACAGTACAGAAGACATAACACAAAATCATAAAATTCATCAAATACTTAAACCACATATTAACAATGGCTTAAAATAAATCGAGCAGTTCTCATATTTATTAATGTTGTATGTGTGTATCATATTTATTTACTCATGCCATCTTTACTTTGCAGTGCAGCTTCTGGTAGTTTTGCACCTTGTGGCCCTAAAGAGCCCTTCAGAAGGAAGAGGTTATAACTCCATATGTAAGGTTGTTATCAATCCTGGTGAACTGAACTGGCCTTGTGCTGTAGCCGTGATGAGTGAGTGACATTGGATAGAGAGACAGCTGTCCTCAGTAACCGAGGGATGTAGAAACATAGAGACAGTGCTGCCTGTCTCTAAGAAGTGTTTGTGGTCCATGGGATGACCACTGATGATTTCCACTGCGCTGCATACTGAAGGAAATGTCCTTCCCGCTGAAGAGAAAAGGCGTGTCTGGCATAACCCAAGCCTGATTAGAGGGAAAACAGCTCGGCCTTGTCAGAAACCGTAAACAAAGAGACAAAAACGTCAAACTCCAAACGTAACACTACCCTTATGGGAATAGCAGCCTGAGGAAACTCTATATGCTCACCCTATAAAATACAATGCAGCTGCCTGGATAGGGTTCGCTGCTGCGGGAGGAGATGCATCTCAGGCTTCCGGGTGACTCCTGATATTTAGGCGAGCAGGCCCACCGCAGGGTATTCCTTGGGATGCCAGGAGCCATGTTAGAACCACGGGGGATCCAGTTTCCCAGCATGGCAGAGCAGACTGACAGCATCATGCTCCGGCATGGTTTGCTCTGGAGGCCATGTGGAACCAGAGCAGCTTACTCGGCGGCTTTGTCTAAATGCCAGAGCCTGCAGCTGAAACATGTAACCTGCAGCCGAGTGTTGGTTGCTCAGTAACACCATGTTTTTCCCTCTGGTGTGATTTGTAGCTGTTAGTGACAGTGAAATCTCTACTAGCTTGTGGTTTTTACACCCTCCTTTGCCACATATGTGAAGTATTTACCACAGCATGAATGAAACTGGCAGGTGGTCCTTCTCTTAAAGCCCCTCAAGGGCAAACATCTACTGTATGTGATGCATCTTTTAAGGCGTTCATTCTGTTTCAACCTGTGAGCTCGGTGGCAGTCAGTCACTCTGGGCTGAGCAGTATCCATGTTATTTATAGAAAAAAAAATGCTCTTCTTTGGGTTATGGTTAGCTAATAACTGGAAGGGTGCTGAGCCATCTACTCAGCAGGCCTAATATAGTTTGCACTGCATTTAATAGCGATAATTTTTACTTTCACAACTACTGTTTACACTAGAAACATCATTAAGCTTGGCTCCAAGTACTTGTTGATTTGTAGCTGGCACTGACCACGGGATTTTTTTTTTTTCACAGAATGCTCATATTACCAGAGAGTAGCTATTGAAGGGCCTTTGTTCCAAATCATAACATCAAAGAAATGGATTTGGGAATGGCCCATGGGTAAATTACAATAGCAATAACTGGTGCTTTGACGGTACATTTCTTTGCATAAGGAAATCATGGAAAATGAGGAAAGCTCCTCTGTGTGTCATGAGTTTGAGTGTCTGTGTCATATTTGTGTGTTATCAGCGCTGCTGGTATGCTGAGTGCAGAAGGTCGGGTTGAGGCTCACCTCTGCGCACACAGTTCCTGCCTCTCTGCCGGACACACCCTCCCAAACCGCTATATGCTGCAGAGTGCTGTTTGTTCAGCTGGGGAGGGGATCCTCCTCTTCTTCCATGGAGGAGTTTGGAGTTGGGAGGTTAAATTCTTGACTCTCTGGGGCTACAGATGTAGCAATGGGGCACCGATGGCAACTGCACACAGCAAACACATGTTCTGTTTTTCATTCCTGATTCGCTCCTCAGGGCTGGGACCTCGGGAGTGATGCAGGGCAGATTTAAGGGCTTGTGTGCTTTTATTACTTGGCTGCAGCTCCCACAGGTGCTTTTGGGGAAAGAGCTCAACTTGCTTGTTATGATTATGGCCCTGCACTTCCTGAAAATGAGTTATTTTTTTTGTTTTTGGTCAGACCTTGCATAAAATTACAGGAAATTATGGTGATGTGTTTGCACTGTGAGACTCCACAATCAGTGATAACCAGCTCCCCCTCACTCAGGGTTATATATTATCTTTACTCTCTGCACTCCGGTTCACAGTTTGACATCAGTCTCTAAGGACGTGTGTATTGTTGTTGGAACATGTAAAGTTGTGGCTTCTCTCTGTCTGAATATCTCACATCATGAGAATGCGCATGCTGAATTTTGCGGCTGAATCTTAAGGGGATGTGAGATGTTTTGAGGAAACGAAGGCAAAATTTGTCCTCAGTTTGATCGTGGGATTTGCCGGGGCAGGTTTAGTTAAAACTCTGACTGTATTTGATTTCATCTCTCCTCTTGAAGTCTGTTGTCTGACATGTCCTGTGGTTTCTTTCTGACTGGAGTCTGTTGAGAAAAGCCATCTGGTGGAATTTGGACACTATTAGAAACAGCTTGACTGGATGAAGATAACTTTTCCCTCCGCCACCTCTGCAGCGTGCCGGTGGTCTTTTGTAAGCAACCACCCAAACAGACTCGAGAGCACACACCCAAAGCAGAGTTTGGAGGAAAGGAAAATAATCTCCAACCCATGTCATACTACCAGAGAAGACACTGTTCAGAAATAAAAAGAAATGTCTGTACATAACCGTGAGCATGGTGGTATTTTCACATTATACTTATACACTTATTGTACTATCTTTCTTTTTTGTTCCTTCTCACCTCCCAATGCCCTGGTCCTCCTGAGTTCAGCTCGCTCTTTGTGTGTTGTTTCATGCTTCTCACATCAGCTCCAATGAAATGAATCAACTTGGAGAGGCAGTTTAACTTCCTTTAATGTAAATTAGTAGTATGGTGAATTACATTTTAAGAGTAATTTCCCATTGGCCTCAGAGCTGGATGATTGATTTGTACGCATTAATATGTAACACCACTTCTCTGGCAACATTGGCAGGTGTGCTGTTTGTAGGTTTTATAAATCGCTTTTGAATGATGTTTTGCCCGTATCTTTATGTTTGCTTTGGTAAGGGTTCTGTTTTCCAAAGTCAGTCAACATGACTTTTACACTGATTTGTAGTTATTTTCATTTACATCAGTCTTTTGAGTTTATTTTTCTTGGTCTTTAGAGGTCTGTTTTTCAGTGGAAAAAACTGAGTTGAACTTCACGGTTGAGGGCATATCACCCCTGTACATTTCCCATATTCTTCCACTGTTAA
>OMLB01020779.1:0-18389 GCA_900302555.1 Myripristis jacobus
ACACAGTCAGCTATCCAATGAGGATTTTCATTCATCACGAGGACTGATATTGACTCATAACTTGGATAATACGCATACTCGGCAAAAGTGCTTTATCCGTACCGGATGCTCGTTTCAGTCGAGTATCCGGCTCAACCCTAGTAATTTGCATTCAGTGTTTTTCTGTCCTCTTGTCTTGACTCTGTCTCTGTCTTTCCATGTTGGTTTCAATTTAAGCATTCAGCACAGAGGTGGGAAGTTCCAACTCAGAAGCCCTAACATTCGACAGTAAGTGGAAAGTTCCATTTGTGTTGTTTTTGCTAGGTGGACTTGCATTTCTTGCTTGCTGGGAAGGAGACTGAAAACTGACAGGTGAAATTGGACGCTGAACAACAAAGGTCAAAACTTGAAACAAAAATTCCACAACATCCACAGTTTCCAAATATGAAAGCCTTTTAAGTGGTATAATATTCAGAAACTTTTCAAACCACAATGATACATCAGGACATTTATATAACTGCTCCACATCTGAAGGAAACATAATCTTGCAACATACCAGCAAATTTCAAAACAAATTTATAATTAACATGACATGCAATTTCATCAAACCCTAAAATGAACTATGAAATTTAATGTTGTTGTGCATTCCAACAACCCTCAACCTTACTTTTAACAATATTTCCAAATTTTTTGGACAAGTCCATGTGACAAAGTGGGTGAGATCTGTCCTGCACTCACCATTTGTCACTGATAGTTGCATCTGACACATTACACCATATTACTTTATACATGTGTTCATTTTGCTATAAGTTACCAATTGCTCATAACATTGCAGCACTTACTATCCCGGGTTTGTTTGTGCTGGCATTATGTTATAATTTACATCAAAGCACATTAGTAGATTAAAGCAAACACACCACCATAAGTTAGTTTCAGTTACCTTTATTATTGTTGTAGGGTTACACATAGCTTCAATGGTTGTTCCTTTGTTCTTTTCTTACAATTGTTTGTTCCTTTGCCGCCATGCATTTCCTGACTTTTATGGAGTTGGTGATGTCATGACTGACATCATTGGGCCAAACCATGTGGAGGGTTTTTCATTTTTGCAATGTTTCTTTCTGTTTGTTTGACATGTTGTGATGTCATATATGATGCATACTTATCTAGTATGAAGCCATTTAGTATTGTAAATGAGCTTGTGTATATTTCTATGAAGGATCGTTGATGTCTTTGAGACTTGGTATTAAGAGTTTACCTTCGAGTGATATGGTGCTGGCTGTGATAGCCTAGGTGAGAATTAGTCTCCCTATAAATTCAGAGGGGCTCCAGTCTCTCAAGGAAAAGGAGGTGAGGCCGTGCTGCTTTGAGCATGTGTTATTTTGTCCATTTGACCATGAGTTTATTTCCAATTTCTTTGAGTTTGTTGTTTTGCCTGAGTTAATTTATGTCATGGAGAGCACTGTAAGTAAAACTTCACCTTTGCCAATTCAAGAAGTCTGCTGAGTCTGCCTGCCCACCACCTTCCTTGACACTCAAGTCACACTACTTTACAGTCCAGAAAGCATGAAAGTATGTGGTTCTCTCCATGTTACATTTACAATAATCAACCATGCTAATGTACCATCTGTAGTCTCTAAAAGTATGTGACATAGTTAGATGAGAGGAATGAGGAAGAATAAAGAAGTAGCTATTTATCTCAACTGACCTCCAGGTTGTTTTCAATATGATTATCATGACTCAGGAAAAGGCATTTGTCTCCATGCAAGTTGGCTGTGAGTCAGCAATTAGTCCCGCCATGCACTGAAAATGATGGCAAGGTCACTGGATGTGCAATTATTCGTGCAAAAAGGAGATGAAAAGTAAATGGTAGACATCTGTATATGTAATTGGTATAAATTAGATTTCACCGACAGTAGCTGTTTTAACATTCATTCTCTTAAACTTTGAATGTTTCATAATACAGGTCTTGGTATGCAATGAGTTTGATTTTAGAGAAAGACATTTCTTGTGCCGTTGTTTCATCAGCGAGGTTGTCTTGTTGTTTTTAATTTGAGGCCATTGCCTGACATCAATTTGATCCTGCATATGAATTTGTGCATATGAAGTGAGCACTGCAGGTGAGAAAAAAAATACTCAACTTCCTTGTGATACAACATTCCAGTTCAGCAGAAACGGGAAGGAACACCCAGACAGAGGACGCATTGCAAGACAGACAACATCAGGATCCTTTAGGCTGTATTCAACATGTTCAAGGCATTTAAAAGAAAAGGTAAGACTGAGTTCTGTTTTTCAGCAAATATAACGTTTCAGTGTAATTATTCACTTTCAATTAGTTTAGTGATTACAGCTTATTATGGTTCCATCTCTAAATATCCTCTAAACATCATTACTGTCAGTTCACATATGAACCAAAATAGAGCAATTTTTGCACTCTCTATGATTTTGATTTAGTTAGTTAGTTAGTAAATTAGCTATTTTGGTAACTTGGATAACCTGTTGGACTGCTCTTAAACTGGAGTTGAACAAAATTATTAAGTCAACAACTGTGCTGTGCAATTAAAGTGAGAAATTTGAGAACTTAAATAAAATCATAAGGCAGTTTACTGCCCAAATTACCCAGTTACAGTATTACCAGGATAACTTTGAAGGAACTAAAAGGTTCCTTAAACCCGTTGCTGTGAGTGTTTCAACTGTAGACCCCTGTAGATCAGGCAAATTTGTTCACTGATTTATGAAAACAACAATTGTTTTAACTGTAATGTTTTACAGTCATGAAGCGGCAGGCTATTTCACCTATTTTGAGATAAACTTGTTTGCCCATGCTGTCAGCTCAATTGTGTTATCTAGCACTCTGTGTCCTTCATCTTTTTTATAATGTGTCAGAAAGCCAACAGCAGAGCCCCACATTACTTTTAATGTCATCAATCCAAGAAAAATGTATTGTTCCTTGTTTTATAAATGAAGCAGTGCACAAGTTGAAGCAGCCATGTTGTCTGCATTTGACCAAGCACAAATGTTGCATTGCAAACCCCTGCCTAAAGTTCCTGGGTGATTCGAAAGTCCCTTACCCTGTTCCCCACAGTAGATACACAGACAGTTCTTCAAAAGGTTCCTGGTCCCTGGGGAAATTTCCTTTGGTCAAAAAGACCCTATGAGATACATAGTCTATTTTTGTCCCGTCAGAGATCATGGCAGTGGTCGTGGCATTTCAAATCATTAAGTGGCACAATTTGCAAATTGATATTTGGATTTCCACCAAATTTGGTTGAAAGGTTGGTCATAAGCAAAGGAAGAAGTGGCTAACTCTTTGCACTCCTTTGCCAAAAGGTGGAGGTGGTAGCGGGCAAAGTATATCACAATAAGCTTGATAACTTCTGAATGGGTTCACATAACATTACACAATTTTGGACAGGCATGTCATGGCCCACTGTAGACCTGATTAACTATCAGAGCCCTACCTTACACCTGGTGCAAAATAACGCCAAGCGCAACACACATGGCAACTGCATCAGTTTCTAGCCGGCACAGTTGTCATTTTCCTGTCCAGCACCCACATTGTGTAAATAGCAAATGTACTTAAGCCCATCTGAGCACCCATGGGTTGTTGGTCTTAAAATGAAGTGTGGTCAGGCACATTGTTGGTGTATTGCTATCTTGAGGCAGTTGAAAGTGACTGAGCCAGAAAAAGCAAGTCTGAAGTCAGTGGCACAGTTTCCTCTGTTATTTTAAGGCGCATTATCAAGATAGTAATTTGTGCCTAACAGGGTCTGCTTGTAACACTCACAGATGGTCTGACCATGACCATAGATGGTCTGCTTTATTTAATTCATGCACAATACAGAGAATCGTTGCTTCTTACCTGGCAAATGCACAGTTAAAGTAGCAATCCAGCAATCCAGGTACCAGAGATAGTACTTGATTGGTTTATTGCATGTTAACGTCCAAAACACACCCATGACTAGTAGGTGCAATCCTTTTAAACCATGTACCTAGTGTAATGACCCTGTTTTAACACTGTTAAAATAGCAAAAGTAGACTTGGACATGCCCTCAATGCACTTGTGCCATGCTCTTCAGACAGTTCACTCAGTTTGTTAAAACAGAGCCCTCAGGCTAATCAGTCAAAAGGAGGCATTGCAGTGGACGGGGCATACCACAAAAAGTAACACAGCTTCCTAACAGATTAGCCTTTCTATGTTCATTTTTATCATATGTGATATATGTGAAACTTCCACACAGCACTCTTGACTCTTTTGACCAAGTCCGGTTAGAGAGGCTCTGCAAGTCCTGCTGTGTTTAGCTAGTGATTTTTACTTCACACCCCTGAAAGTAAAAGTTGTAAGTTGTTTCAAGCTAATCTACTGACATGATTGCTAATGAGAGGAGGGGCTTCATACAGGTGTGTGTGTGTGTGCATGTGTAGGTGGCTAGAAGAGGCAGAAGAAATTTCTCAAATCTTTTGTATTGAATTGTATCAAGGTATTGATACTTCTGACAATCCTGCCAGGGACTAGGGACCATAACTGAGAAACGCCAGTAGAACGAGGGACAAACCATGCATGTGAGCCTACGATTAATGAGCTACTCCATGCAACACCAACAGACATGAACAAATGCAGCCGATCTGTACTCAGCAAAACCAGTTTCCCTGTTTCCTGCTTTATGAATGTATGCCTGAGTTTCTGTGGACCAGCATGTTGCTCTGACAAATACATTTTTAGTTCACACTTTTTTTTATTACAAGTGACCATCATTCTCCCAGTACCTGTCATTCAGGTATGTGCATGAAACATTTTGTCTCTATCTCTGACTGTGCATTTCTTCGGATGAGATTTAAAGCATTATGCATTTTTTCCTGACATCCAAGCACTGTATGACAAAGGTGTATTTGTGTCTGACAGGGTCAGGAGGTTTAACACAATCCAATGAGTGGAGGATCGTTCTGGTTGGGAAGACTGGAGTTGGAAAGAGTGCAGCAGGAAACACAATCTTGGGGAAAAAAGTTTTCAAATCTGAACTGTCTCCATCTTCTCTGACATCTTATTGTCAGAAAGAGAAAGGAGAGGCTGGAGGACGAAAGGTTGCTGTTGTTGATACTCCAGGCCTGTTTGACACAAATTCTACCCAAGAGGAAGTATTGGGGAAGATCAAGATGTGCATTTCACTGGCATCTCCTGGTCCTCATGCCTTCCTGGTGGTAATTCGACTGGGAAGGTTCACACAGGAAGAGCAAGACACAGTGAGGATGATTCAGACCACCTTTGGTGAAGATGCAGCTAAATTCACAATGGTGTTGTTCACTCACGGAGACCAGCTGAAGAACCAAACTATTGAAGAATTTGTTTCGCAAAGTGAAGAACTGGAGGCCATTATTGCCTCATGCCATGGACGATATCACGTTTTCAATAATGAAGTGCCAGACAAAAAACAGGTCAAACAACTCCTTGATAAAATTGACAAGATGATTAAAGATAATGGTGGGTGGTATTACACCAATGACATGTTTAAGAGAGCAGAAGAAGCCATAAAAAAAGAGAAAGCAAAACTCCTGAAAGAGTTTGAAGCAGAGAAGCAAAAGGAGCTGGAGGAATTGAGACGCAAATATGCGGGAAAATCCTTGCAAAGGGAAGAGAAAATGATGCATGACAGATATGACACTAAAGCCAGAGCTCAAGCTGAAAAGTCAAATTCCTTTCTTGCAGCTCCAGTGATAGCAATAACAACAGCTTGTGGCACTTTAGTTGGAACTGTGATTGGATTTGTAGGAGGTCCAATTGGTTTGGTTACAGGAGCAGCAGTTGGAGCAGCTGCTGGAGCTGCCCTTGGTGCACTATCGATTAACATTGCAAATAAATGCAGAATACAGTAAAAGAATGCAGGTGACTTAGGGTTGATAGGACAGCAGTACTGTACTATACAGAAAAGTGCCCACTCTTCCTCCCACAGTGTCGTACCCATGTAGAATTATGGTTATTTGTCGCAGATAACAGTTACCCAGTTATTCATCATCTGGTGAAACGATTACCAATAGTCCAGTTAACACAGCTAAATTTCTGTTTGGAAGATCTGATTATGTGTCCATGTAAACCCTTCCATCTCTAAAAGGCTTATGTATGTGCATGCATGTGTGTGAACTGAAAAAAATAAAAGAAAACTTGCACAATAAACACAATATACAAAACAAATAAAAAATAAATAAAAACAATAACCATTTGTTCTACATAGTAATTGAAGAATGCTTTTGAATACATGTGTAAGCATTACCAATTAATAAAATGTCTTAAACCCACTGGTAGCACCTAAAGATGAAGGACACTAGACAGTCCTATGAGCCCCAGAGGGTCCAAATATCAAGAAAAAGAAAAATCAAATATGATGAATTGCCTTTTGTTTGTTAGCTAAGTATTTGCAACTAAATAAAGCATTTATTTTCAGCCTCTCAAAAACTATTATGAATGTCCTTTTTAAGTAACCGAATCTGCAACTGTCAATAAATAAACTGTTATTATAGACAGATTACTGTAGATAGGTCACATGAAACATTACACCGATGACCATGGTTTGGTGATATGTGTAACTTACATCTTTTGGTGCATTATATGTAAGAATTCCACTTGTATTGTTTTATACATCTAGTAGTTTCTTGGCTTAACAATAAACTCTTCCAGTGAAATGATTTACTTAAAATATTGTACAAACTGCATACTTTGTGTACATAGAGCCTTGTAATAAACTATGTAAAACAGAAGCTGTGGATTCTATTGTATTCTTTCATTTTGAATAATGCAACATACAGATTCAGTTTTTTTTGTTGTTATTGTTGTTGTTGTTTTTTTTATCAGACTACAATCTAAAACAGGGAGACCATTATAAACAGTTAACCAGGGTACCTTAGATACATCAAAATGTATTTCAGAAATTCTGTTTGGTTTTTGAGCACACAGAGTCTTCAAACGCCCGGGCCCATAGACGGCGCTAGGGCATCGGGAATGGGGAAGCTAAAAAAAAAAAAAAAGCAATTTTTTTCTTAACATTTCTCCAGTCCCTGACCCCATGAACAGTAAAAGCTTGGTCCCTAACACTGCAAAACTGTCGGCATGGGAAACAGAATATGGCGTCTACCCGCTTGCTATACTCAAGCCATGAATAAGACTTGAAATATTCAGAGCTAAAGGCTCTAGTCTGTTTGCCAAACTCAGTTTTGGGATAGTCTGGTAATATCGGCTGTGCAGGACCGCTATCCTTCATCCCCAAATCTGACGGTAACAGTGTGAAATTCATCCGATGTCTGGTGGCGGCAAGGAGCCGGTCACGGTATGTGGTGGGTGGGAGCCGGTGTCTGCTGGGTAGGAGCTGGTCACGGTGTCTGGAGGTTGGGAGCCGGTGTCTGGAGGGCGGCAGGTGGTGGAAGCATCCAGATCGGCTTGAGTGCTGCTGTAGCTCACCACATTCATGGGACTCTGTAAGGTCGGGAACTTCTGTGGGCTGGCTGTCCTCGTTTGAAGCGACGAGACAGTCTGAGTCTGTGTTGGCTGCGTCTTCTTTACTGTCATTGTTGATTTTGACATTAAAAAACTAATGTCCGTTTTCGCGACCACCGTCTTCTTTTCATTTTGCAGTACAGCGACGTAGGTAGCTGGGCTGTAACTAGCTTCTATTTTGCGTGCTGTGTAGCCTAAAGGAAAAAGCCTAACACCATAAGGAAATGACGCAGGTAGCCTATCAAATATCTGCCACATATCTATCTATCTATCTATCTATCTATCTATCTATATATAAATAACGAAATTGATGTCTTGATGTCCAACTTAAAAAAATAAAATAAAACAGAATAAAATAAATATTTATAGGCTATAGCCTTTTTTTTTTTTTTAAGTGAAAATTTTGGGGAAGCTAAGCTACTCCTAGCCTCTTAATAGCGCCACCTATGCCCGGGCCACAATGTCTACCTGAGCCTTGTGTTGCAGCAGCACATGGCAGGAAGGTTTGTTTTAATACTTTAACATTCATCACATTGTTATCAGTTCTGTAGATTATAGTGTGTTGTTAATTTGCTTGAGACACTGGGTTGGTTCTTTTCAGGTTCATACCTTCTAAAAGAATGCTTTCATTCAACGCACAGTGGGCAACTCATCCTCAGCAAATACGTGGAGTTCCACAGGGTTCTGTTCTTAGTCCCATCTTATTCTCAGTTTACATGCTCCCACTTGGACATAATGATCAGTGTTCATGATAAACCATCACTTATGCACTGTCTGCCAATGAAAAGCCAGCTGCTGCAATGTAGGTATCATTTTTATTTAAACTGGAACTTTGATTCACAGGTTTAGCACCATGTAGTATTGTTTATTTCAACTGAGGAGTATTTTCCAAATTATATTAGGCAGTTTCTAATATTAATTCTAATACCATCTGTATGCCCACCTCAGTGTAAATTTCCTGTCTTATCTCTCTAACTTCTATAATTGTTACTGGAATAGAGGCAGTGGATTTCGATTGTAGTGCACTGAATTAAGCTTCCAGTGACCTAAAAGTATGTTGTTACAGAGCATGAGCAGCAAAAACAAACAAACAAAAAAACAAAACATGCTGGCCAGTTTGATGATTAGAGGGTTATTCAGTTATTTAGCCCAGAATTATATTTTCTGTCAAGACCTGTTCAGGCTAACATTGACTGCGCCATCATCAATAACACTAACTAAGTAATGTTACTATTACAAACACTAGCTGGTGAATGACAGTCACCAGGCGATCATGTTTGACAAGCTAAATATTGAAATTATATTATCTGGAAGTGCAATGACAAGTCCATTTATTAAAAACAAACAAACAAACAAACAAACAAAAACAGCCATTTGTATCCAGTGTATTGCCATGTAGTCCACTATCATGCCAAAGTGTGATAGTGGACTGCTGCTCAACCAGAGGAAACAGTGTCAGTGTGACATTTCACATCTCCTAGGTGTCACAACTAGATGCACCATTTGTGCATTAGTGAGCGTTAGCTTATCGTTAGCTTGTTCGCTTCTTTGGCCATTAGCTAATGTTAACTAAATCACTTGATTAAGGTTGGTGTTATGTCAGGGGTGTCAAACTGGTGCCATGGAGGGCCAAGAAGCTGCAGCTTTTCATTCCAACCAAAAACACCAGGTGACTTCACTGGTTAGTCCCTCCTCTCTGCTTGGGGGGAATCAGTGAGATCAGCTGGTGGAGTTTTTGGTTGGAATGAAAAGCTGCAGCCTCTTGGCTCTCCATGGCACATTAGCAAACACATTAAAAATAAACAGTCCAGTTATGCTTGAGCGTGGATTTGAGTTTGTGTCGCTCAGGAAAATCGTTGTGTTTGACCCGTTCACCAGCCCACCTACCTCCCTACACACACTCTGTCCGTCCCTTTACACCACGTCACTCCACTGCTGTCATCAAGCCGTCTAGTTTGGATGAATCAGAAACACAGTGTCACACTGACAGGCTTTCCTCTGGTGGACCAGCGGCTCCTTTACACACTTTGCCTAGACACTGGGTTGCATGGGAGTAATGCAGGTTTGTGTCTCATGTTGGGAACAGGCTGCCACATTTTATCACATGGTGGCTGGTGGCTGAAAGAGTCGAGTTTGTGTCTGCCGGATGTTTTCATCAGCATGACTAAATATTGTGTGTACTGGCTGCATAGTCCCTAAATAATAATAATAATAATAAAACTTTATTTGTATAGCACCTTTCATACAAGAATTGCAGCTCAAAGTGCTTCACAATAATAATAAAAAAGAACATTTGAAAACATTAAAATAAAACATTAAAAACAGCACAAGGTGGAATTAAAAAGAAAAGGCTAAAAATGCAGAAGTGCAGGAATTGGGATTCAAATTGCTTTTTTGGTTTCCTCAGATAGGGACCCCTAGATCCCCCATTTCTCTTACCCTCCTCTCAAACCAAAGTTACACAGTTGTGTATAAGTGTCTTAACAAAGACAACAACTTACAAGAAAAAGGCATCAAACACCACATGTGTACATGTAGCAAAAAGCCTGCGAGTCATTTGTCTGAAACATTTTCTGTGACAGTCATCATTCACTGAGCAAAAGACAACGTGGTGTTTGAGTACATATATATTTTATCTCCTCTTTTTCCCTGGGTGGTTGTTCATGTGTTTCTGTGCTGATAATGGATTGTTGTCTACTGGTTAGTTTTTCTGCTCATTCTGTGTTCTCTGTGTTGCCATTTATGTTTTGATTGTGTTGTTCCATCTTATTTGTAAATAAACAAAAATAAAAATAAACACGACACTAAAACTGTGTCTGCTTGCCTACCTTTCCACTCTGCTGTTATATTGTATGTCTCAGCCAGAGGTCAGCAACCTTTACTATCAAAAGAGCCATTTTACCCACTCTTTCACCAAATAAAATTCATCTGGAGCTACATCACATATTTGATAACACAGCTTACACTACATATACAAGAACTATAGTTTGTTACATTTATGAAATTATAGAACAAGAATAGAAAAAGCTGCTAACATTTTATTGCTGAAATTTTTGAAATTTCAGTGTCATAGTATTACCTCAAACTCCAAGATGAGAAAATTGTCCACTGTGCAGCAAAAATTAAATAAAAATAACTGTTATTTATTTGCATGCTATTTTTTGTCTAAGCTACAGGGTGCTGCTGCAGAGGGGCTGAGCAGCCACATGTGGCTCCACAGCCACTGGGTGATGACCCCAGCTCGAGGGCAGTAAAAGGAGGTTGGATGTTTACGGGGTATTATGGAGTGATCTATACACAGTTATTTAAAGGCGAACAACACCATGGAGATATTACTCTTGTCTTTTCAACAAGAAGCAGATAAGACAGCACTGACACCCTGTGCCTGCTTCTTTTATGACACCTCATGCTTATTAACAGTTGCCAATGTCACTACTACAACAACTACTACTAATAATAATAATAATAATTATTATTATTGTTATAACAAAATAATGTATTTTTATTATCATTATTATTGTAATCACTTGACATGAAAGTGACATGATTCAGTCTATAGGCACCAGTCTCTAAACATATGTAACCTAGCACAACAAAAGGCTGGGTGAATGTGGAAATAGCTCTTTATTCCACCTGCTATAGTGCGCTGAGCTGCAGTTTGTCTTCAGTGTAACGTGGTACAGAGTATGCACACTGTTAGCAATTAGCTCCACCAGACACTGAATTTGATAGAGTGGTCAGGAGAGGGAAAAATACACCCATCTGCAGCACAGAGACAGGACACAGCCTCATGGCTACAAATAACATTTTACCAACAGCAGCTACTTTAACATGTCAGTTAAGAGTTTTTCTCAACTCTTCTTCTTCTTATTTTTAATTAGTTTGAGGCGATTCCCTGACTCTTTGACTCTACTAGTGTCATGTGGCTTTAGCATGTAGGTTATCTAAAAAACAATTATTCTTCCCTGTCAGGGAAATTCCAGTTCAGCAGAGACGGGAAGGAACGCCCCCTTCTTAGGTAAGGCATCAAAAGGTATGACAGGACTCTGAAGAATTCATTAGTCATTTCTTAAGGAAGCAAGTTGGTTGTATTCAACATGAGTAGCGCAGCTTATAATGGTAAGACTGAGCTCTGTTTTTCAATAGATATGAAATTTCAATGTGGTTATTCATTCACTGTTATTTACAGTCAGCCAGTAGCTACATGAGGGTTTGCTTGTTTGTTTTGTTTTGTTTTTACTTGTGCAGTACTGGATTCATGAGAGACTTATGAAAATGAGTTCTACAGTTGCCAGCTTTGCTGTATTAACTAAGTCCCATAGAAGAATTTAGTGGCTACATTTAAATCAAATGCAAAAAAAAATGCCAAAACTTTTACATTATTTACCATGACAATATCAACACAATGTACAGTGATTGATGTTAAATAGTGAAATGGGTGAAAATAATACATAAGCTTCAGATTAATAAGATAAATTGAAAAATGCATAATGAGGTAGTGAAATTGAATGTGAAATTACTTTTTTCCATTTTTACCCACAAACCTTTCAGTCAAAACAGATGAAACCCTACACGCTGGTAATTTTTAAATATTGTGGAATGAAATCTGTGAATTCACTATATGGCAATATGACAGTTTTCCTTATATAATTATGTCATAATTCATACATCAGCCTGGAGGAGCTCCTGCATATGATCATGTCTGCCCTGGTGTGTGTGTGTGTGTGTGTGTGTTTGTGTGTCCACAGCTACTCTCACAAACTACTGATTCTATCACCCTTAATTTTTAGTGCAGTGTTCTTGCTACTTCGCCTCCCTCTCTTCATTCATTGTCTAGCTCACTCAACCACCGCTGGCCTCTCTCTCTCCCTCTTGCCACTAGGCCACCACACTGCTCGCTCACTTCATTCACTGTCTAGCTTAGGGCCAGCCCGTGGCATAGGCAGTATAGGCAAATGCTAAGGGCGCCATCTGCTGGAGGGGCGCCGCTAGCGGTCAGAGGGGCACCGGCAGCAGTTGTTTACCGGTGGGGATACTGGTTTTTGTCGGCGTCGGGAGGGGGGGTAGGCATGGAAGGGCGCAAGGGAGTAATTTTGCCTAGGGCGCCAACATAGGCAGAGCCGGCACTGGTCTAGCTCATACGTTTTTCTGTTTGTTTGTTTGTTTTGTGGCTGTTTTCTGATCATGGGTTAAACAACCCAGGATGTGCATTGCGTTATTTGGGCAAGTTTATAAAACACACTGCTGATAAAGAAAGTCAGCTGAACACAGAGCAGACAAACAGCAGAAAAACACTGTAAAAAGTGAGTGAGTGAGAGAGAGAGAGAGAGAGAGACCTATAGTTTTAATGATAAATTTTGCTTTTGTAATTTTTTTTTATCTCTTTGAAACATGTTTGCAATGACAAAGTGCTTCACAGAAACATTGGAGTAAAACAGAGAAAAAAATTATAAAGACAGCAACCAAAAAAATACAACAAAAGACAACATAACAGACTAAAACAGCAAATATACCACAGAAATACCTTTTTATTTAAAATAAAATAATTATATAAATACATATATAAATTAATAAAATATATAAATAACAATATCCTTACACACAGTATACCGTATTTAACTATTAGCCTCTGATCACTTTAATGCTGCTACAGCCTGGAATGAAGGAATGCACCTTGTGATGCACTCATTAAAACCACATCTTATCTCCTCCTATCTAAAATATAATCATGTTTGTGCATTTCATCAGCTGAGATTGGAATTCCCATCTGGAGCATGCAAGCATTATTTCCTTTTCTGCCACCCACACACTGTATGACAAAGGTGTATTTGTGTCTGACAGGGTTGGGAGCTTTATCAGAATCCTATGAACGGAGGATTGTTCTAGTTGGGAAGACTGGAGTTGGGAAGAGTGCAGCAGGAAACACAATCTTGGGGAGAGAAGCTTTTGAATCTGACCTGTCTCCGTCCTCCCTGACATCTGAATGTAAGAAAGCCAAGGGAGAGGTTGGAGGACGACAGGTTGCTGTTGTTGATACTCCAGGCCTATTTGACACAAATTTTTCTCAAGAAGAAGTGCTGAAGAGGATCAAGATGTGCATCTCACTGTCAGCTCCTGGTCCTCATGCCTTCCTGGTGGTCCTTCAGCTCGGAAGGTTCACACAGGAAGAGCAAGACACAGTGAAGATGATTCAAACCACCTTTGGTGAAGATGCAGCTAAATTCACAATGGTGTTGTTCACTCACGGAGACCAGCTAAAGAACCAAAGTATTGAAGAATTTGTTTCACAGAGTGAAGAACTGAAAGCCATCATTGCGTCATGCTATGGACGGTATCATGTTTTCAATAATGAAGTGAAAAATGAAAAACAGACCAATCAGCTGCTTGATATAATTGATGACATGACTACAGTTAATGGCGGGTGGTATTACACCAATGAAATGTTCATGAGAGCAGAGGAAGCCATAGAAAAAGAGAAAGCGAGACTCCTGAAAGAGTTTGAGGAGCAGAAGCAAAGGGAGCTGGAGGAGCTGAGAAGCAGATATGCTGGAGGAACTTTTCACAGGGAAGAGAAAATTGTGCATCACAGATACGAGGTTGAAGCCAGAGCTCGAGCCGAAAAGTCAAATGACTTTGTTAAAGCTCCAGTGATAGCCATAGCAACAGCTTGTGGTGCTACAGTTGGTGGTTTGCTTGGAGTTGCAGCAGGTCCAGTTGGTTTGGTCATAGGAGCAGCAGCTGGAGCAGCTGTTGGAGCTGCCATTGGTGCAGTATCGATTCAAATCTCAGACAAATGCAGTGTCCAGTAAGACAATGCTGTTGACCTAGGGCTGGGTGATAGTGTGCCCTGTCCTGTTTTTCCTTGTATGTCAATTATTTCTGAAAAGCTATGTAAATAATTATGATTCTTTGATTCACTGCAGAGGTGAAGTTATTGGTCTGCATTAAACAGTAGATTTGGCTTTTTCAGCCAAGACTTTATTGAATTGTTGATTCTCATCATTTGTGACAGTACACAGCAGAACCTGACCACTTGCTCTCATGATGATGAACCAGGAAGTTACTGCAGCATCTTGTTCTTTCTGAGAAAAGAAAACTCAGTAGTAGAGTACACAACAGAGTTGCATATCTTTGTGATTGTTTATTTATTCTGAGCAACTCTTTTTAACCATGATTTTTTGGGGGTGTTATTTTTTACACTGACCACATTTGCAAAGCTCTGCAAAGCACCACAAAGAGCAGTTTTAAAGCTTCATGTAATGTTACTATAATTTCGCCAAGCCAGGATCACAATGGTGTGGTTGTATACAAGGGCCT
This sequence comes from Myripristis jacobus, assembly GCA_900302555.1. Classification (NCBI taxonomy): domain Eukaryota; kingdom Metazoa; phylum Chordata; class Actinopteri; order Holocentriformes; family Holocentridae; genus Myripristis; species Myripristis jacobus. The sequence goes on from OMLB01020779.1 coordinate 14,777, forward strand.
GGTTTATGAAAAATGCTAAATAAGACATATTTGACTGTGCTCTGTCTCCCATTTTCAAAAAGGACCTTTATAATGTTTTTTAAGAGGTCAAAAAAAGAGTGCCCTACTGGACTGTGTTGATGGGTAGCAAGAGCTGCTTTAAAATGGTAAAGTTTTTTGTCACTAAAGCTGAAAATGAGTTGATGCCATGTACAGTTAAAAACACCAAACCAAACCTGGAAATACCCTAATCTGCACTGTCAATATGTAAATTCTTGATATATGTAGATGATTAATTACATGGTGGTTTGGCAATATGTGTAACTAATATTTTTGCTGCAATATGTTAAACAATTGTACATGTATTATTTTACATATGGTATCTTGACAATAGATACTTGCAATAAAATGATCTGCTTACAATATTCTATTATTTGAGAGTCACTGAAAATTTATGTACATAAAGGCCCTCAACAAATTGTGTAGTAATTTGTAAAGATTGTTGTCTTCAATTCGTAGACTATGAGCTACTTTGTTATTAAATAGCATGAGAAAGTGGTTTGATTTCATCCTCATATATGGAGATGATTGATTGGTGTGGCAATATTTGTAACTGATATTTTTGGCTAGAATATGTAGAACAATTGTGCATGTGCATTATTTTATATATGATGTCTTGGCTTGACAATCGATGTTTGCAGTGAAATGATTTACTTAAAATATTCTATTATTTGAAAATCACTGAATGTTACTGTACACAAAGCTCCTCAATAAAGTGTGTAATAATTTGCAATCATTGTTGTCCACAATTCCACAGACTATAAGATACTGTGGTATTAAATTGCTTGAGAAGGTGGGTTGGTTTCATTAAGTTCTTCCCTGGTTGAGCCTGTCCAACAGAGTGCTTTCAGTCAACATACAGTTGGCAGCTCATCTTCAGCAGACATCACACAGGGTTCAGTTCTTAGCCCCATCTTACTCTCAGCAACTGATTCTTACTGGAACAGTAAACTCGCACTGCAATGTTCTGTTTAATTGTCACACTGTTTGAGTTCAATATGTTACACAACACAAGAAGGGCAAACTGAAAAGGATTGTGCCATGTTTTGTTTTTCAGGATCTGGAAAGAAGAAAAAGAATGAAGAAATACGAATCATTTTGGTCGGGAAGACTGGAGTTGGAAAGAGTGCAGCAGGAAATACCATTTTGGGGCGAGAAGCTTTCAAGTCTCAACTGTCTCCATCTTCTCTGACATCTCATTGTGAGAAAGAGAAGGGAGTGGTCGGAGGACGAAATGTTGCTGTTGTTGATACTCCAGGCCTGTTTGATACAGGTTTTACTCAAGAAGAAGTGCTGAAGAGGATCAAGATGTGCATCTCACTGTCAGCTCCTGGTCCTCATGCCTTCCTGGTGGTAATTCGACTGGGAAGGTTCACACAGGAAGAGCAAGACACAGTGAGGATGATTCAAACCACCTTTGGTGAAGATGCAGCTAAATTCACAATGGTGTTGTTCACTCATGGAGACAGGCTGAAGAAAAAAACTATTGAAGAATTTGTTTCACAGAATGAAGAACTGAAAGACATCATTTGGACATGTCATGGGAGGTATCACGTTTTCAACAACGAAGTGAAAGACCCGTCACAGACCTATCAGCTCCTTGATAAAATTGACGAGATGATTCTAGATAATGGTGGCCACTATACTACAAAGATGTTTAAAAAAGCAGAAAGGGCAAGCAAAAAAGAAAAGAAAAAGCTTTTAAAGGAATTAAAGGCAGAGGAGCGGCAAAAGATGGAAGAGCTGAAGGCTGAAGTAGAAAGAGAAATGATGTTTTCCCCAAGAGGGTCAATTAAGTACAAAGGCAGCTCAGATAAATGTCTTCTACAATAAGAAACAGTAGCATGTTTTTGCTTTGTGTTGTCATCTATCCAGTGTTTCTTCTTGAATATTACTTGAATTAAACAAACATACTCTCAAGTGAATGGAGACACAAACACCAGCACTAAAGATCCTCTGAATGCTATAGAAATAGTGAAAGTTTGTGAATAGATTCATTTGTACTTTGAGTTCATTTTGGCCCTCCCCTCTGAAGGGTATGTCTCAGGGGGTTTGATGTGCTCATGTTTAGGCATAATCATGTTTGGCTGTTTTTGACAAGTATATTGTTGGATGTATACTATTGTAAGGCATTTCTTAACACAGGTTTTGGATGCTAGAAATTCCAATTTTTCACTTATAATTGAATCACATTGTTACAATCCCAGAACCTCTTTCAGCACTATCAGTTATGTCAGTTATGATTGATTCCTCATTTCTTTAATATGCTGCCACAATTCTTTTTTTTTTCTTTTGTTAGTATCAAGCACTGAAACAGCACTTCTCAAGATCACTAATGATGGATTACATGATGAAGACTGTGGAAAGCGTGTATTCTAATGTTTTCAGTTTTTTCAGTCACTGACTCTGTTCATCATACTGTTTAAATTAACTGCCTGGACAGGTTTTCAGAGACTGAAACTTTAACTAGTTTCACTCCTGTTGTGATCCCCAGGGGTCTATTTTTTGGCCCTCATCTGTTTCCTATGTATATGCTTCACCCAGGATAATATTGGTGGACATAACAGTCATTGTCATTCATATGCTGATGACAGTCAACTGTATGTCCCACTCAGAGACATAGACCCATCTGATTTAGCAGACATGCTGGCCTGTTTTGCTGATTTTAAATAATTTATGTCTATGAATGTTCTGCAGCTCCATGACTATAAAGCTGAAGTCCTCTCTCAGCAGTTTTCAGGTGAATTTGGGTAGCCTGTCAGCAAATATTAACTCCATTGCCCCAACTTAGGGGTGATTCAACCTTAAAGTGGTCCAATCTTGTTATATGCAGCTGAGATGTACTGTAAATCAGGTCACTTTTAACCCTTTAGTATGCTGATCTAACCGAGAAATCTCCACTCCTCAGAGATATAAATGCAATTCTGGCCTTTTTACACTGCCTGCTTGTCTGATTTAAAAGTGATATTAACATTTTATTACTTGTTTGTAGGACTCCTGATGGCCAAGTACTGGGTACCTTTTTTGATATACTGGCTTATGAGCTAGCCCATATCCTGAGTTTATCAGGTTCTGAACTTTAGGCAGTTCCAAAATTGTGACTAGTCAAACAAATGGTCAACCTTTTGCAGTTTGTGTCCTTCGGTTATTGAACTCTGTGCCCCAAGATCTCAATAATGTAAACTTGGAACTTATTTTATTAAATCACATCTTAAATCACCCTTACATATGATGCCCTTGCCATATGGCTTTGTTTTATACTTAGATACAGTGGGGCAAAAAAGTATTTAGTCAGCCACCAATTGTACAAGTTCTCCCACTTAAAAATATGAGAGAGGCCTGTAATTGTCATCATAGGTATACCTTAACTGTGAGAGACAGAATGAGAAAAAAAAATCCAGAAAATCGCATTGTCTGATTTTTAAAGAATTTATTTGCAAATTATGGTGGAAAATAAGTATTTGGTCGGGCAGTGTGTTTGGGATCATTGTCATGCTGAAAGACCCAGCCACATTTCATCTTCATTGCCCTTGCTGATGGAAGGAGGTTTTCACTCAAAATCTCACGATACATG
>OMLB01020781.1:0-20244 GCA_900302555.1 Myripristis jacobus
TAATTGGAGATAGACTACTGTTTTATGAAACATGTACCTCTCCATTTTCAGGCGGATCCCCATTGCCAAACGTGCTGGTTACCACTAATACCAGCGTCTCATGCTCCAGGTGCACCACGTCATACTCATCCATGGACATGACCTGCAAATATCAGAGAGAGCATTGCGCTGAGGGGGGATCTCTAACTAGCTTTTTCCTTACATACATCCTCGACACACACTCCACATAACAGAGGACATGAGTGTGTGAAATAGGGATGAACCTACGGCCGCTGGCAGAGCAGGAAGTTGTAATGACCACTCTGTCCTCGCCTGTAACAAGCTGATAACATGCTGCTGCCACACAACGAGCACCCACCATGCTTAACACTCAACATGATGGTGTTTCTCTGCCAGGGGGGCAGAGTCTCATTCAACACACACACACACACACACACACACATACATACGTGCATACACACACACATGCAACCAAACCATGAAGAGAAAACAAGCTTTATTGTCACAATGAGGGGGATTCACCCCAGGCTTTCACATCTGCCCTGTGATCCTTTTACACACCCACACACACAGACAGACACGGGCGCGTCCAAACTCTTAAATGCACGCGTGCTCCGCTATCCTTTCTAGTATGATTGATCACACTGGGAAACTAGAGAGGAAAATCAAATATGTCCTTGAGCCAAAGCCAAGATGATTGAGCGCAGCACATGTTTCCATTTTCTGTTTTTTTTTTCTTTCCCTTTTTCTTGCAAAAACATATTTACGCAGCTTGAGGTGCTTCCGGATCTTATCTTAAACTACTGCTCAACGCTTGGGTGGTTAAATCTCGCCTCCGACCTGCGGCACTTTCTTGCATGAGAAGAAATTGTGAGAAAAGATGCACTTCCTCTCCCCTCTCATCACGCTGCTCGGCGAACGTTTGCCTGGCCTCTTCAGGCACAGAGGGAGAGGGAGGGAGAGCGAGAGCGACAGAGGGAGTGAGAGAGCATAAGGATGAAGCCTTTGAATCCGTCCTTTACCATCAGATGTCAGTGACGCAGATAGTTTGGTATTTTTCATTTGTTTTTATTTCATTTTATTTCATTTTTTTAAAATGTCTAGTTTTAGTTTAGTTTTTATTAGTTTCAGTATTTCAGTATTTTTTCTTTTTAATTATAATAAGGCGGTATTTGTCGGGGAAAGATTTAAGAAGTTTAGAATAAGTATTATAAACCCAGTGCTTTGTGAAGGCAGCTGACTCCCAGTCATGTCGACGTCCCAGTCTCAGTAAACATCAGCACCAACGCCTCCTCATGATGTTGCATTGACAAATTTGACCAAACTGACAAAGATTAAAACTATAGACACTTTCAGAATCCAAATCCGAATCAGAAATACTTTATTGATCCCTAAGGAACTGAAACTGGAAATTGGTATTTTTTTTTTTTTTTTAGTTTGTGAGTACACAATATATTTATATTAATATTTTTAAGTCTAGTTTTTAACTAAAATGTTTTCACACCTAGTTTTAGTTTTTAGTTTTGTTTTAGTTAACTATAATAAACTTGGTAGAACGCCACATAAATTCATTCTCAGCTTTCAGATAAGCTGACCCGAGGCAGGGGCAAAGGTACCTTCGCGTCAAAGGCGTGCTTGAAGATTTCACAGAGCGTCTTCGCGTAGTCTTGAGATTTGCCCGTCTCGGTGGCAAACAGAATGGTGGCTTTCACCCTCTTGGCCATGGCCTGGCCCATCAGCTTGGCCGAGAACTTCACAGCCCTGGTGAGAGGAGGAGAGAGGCAGTGAAAGAGACAAATGAAGAGTGAGGATGAGAGACAAAAAAAAGTGTGAGGGCAAGAAACTGAATCATACAAGGATTAGTGATTCAAATTGTAACCTCCCTCGCTGTCTCCAGAAGCCTCCTTCCTGCATATACTGTACGTCCAATGGAGCATCTTTGCCTCCTAGAGCTATAAGGTCCTGCGCTTCTCATCAGCAAACAAGCTGACATTATGCCAAAGTAGCGGATGGGTGGCAGTTGTGATTACCTAGCTTGTCATAGCCTCAAGGCAATTATAATAATAGCACAGAAGACGTACACGCACACACACACACAAACAAAAAAACTGACACAATTCTGATTACTCCCTAAGGGGTTGATTGGATGAATTACACTACAGCGTACACCAGCTTCCTTCCCCTGTCTCTCTCTGGCTTGTCTTCAGGAAGTTATTGCTTCTTTCCTCTCCTATAGTATCACATTTACATCCCATAATATCATCAACATTCAGTGCGATATCTTTATCACCTCCACACATTACCCTTGAGAATGCCCTGCCCTCATATTTTAATGAGTGCATACTCACTTGGCAAGCTTCTTGAATCCAATGGCTCTTTTCTTGGTGGGTGTCCCGTTGACTCCTTTCCACACATGGTTATTCCAAGGATCAGGCTATCGCATATGGAGGAAGAAAATAATACTCATTAGTGATCTTTATTCAAAATTATCAAAATTATCCATCCTGGATACTTTTGGGGTTTTTTGGGTTGGTTTTTTTTGTTTGTTTTTTGTTTTTTGTAATGCTGTATTTCCTTCAGCTTACTTCAGCTGGTGATTTTCCACATTTTGCCACAACATGTGACAACCACCAGGAAAGGGGCATGAAATTACTGATTTAGGTCCATGGTGTTTATATGGGCTTATAAATACAGTTTGCTTGCCCACCAGTTTATTCACACTGGTGCATGTCTGTAATCACAGCTGCATTTCTTATTTAAAATGCAAAATGTCTTGTGACAGCATTGCATGTCTTTTGGGGGAACTGTTGAAATGTTGATGCAAGTCTAGAAAGAAACCATAATCTGATTCTGAAGGCCTGACAATAAAAACTGACATTTATCATTAATGCTTTCAGACAGCTGGAAAAAACTCTGATATTAAACTGAATTGTTGCTACAAATGAACTATATCAACGTGATGTCACATTGTCTGTGTATCCATGGTAATAAGAAAAAAAAAAGACATCACCAAATAACAAAATAGGCACAGAGAAGAAAGGCACATCACCAACAGCTGCTTTTAACACAACTAGTGTTTTAGGGTGGATTTTATAGGGTGAAGCAAATTAGCATGTTTTAAAATATTTTAAAATACAAATGGGATGTCTCTCAGCCAACTAATTAGCGAAGACGTCCGATGGCTGACATGAGAGCAAAACTTGATTTGTCTAAACAATTCTTACAACCTTAGCAACCAAGAAGTAAAACTGTAAAACGGACTGTAACTTGAACCAGAGTGAACTTGATCTGACTGGATATGAACCTAAATATTGCAAACCTTCATACCTATCCACGTTGTCACAAGTCATTTTTATGATCCCCACTCCTCACCTGGTACTCAAAGGAGGGCGTGAGGCGGTAGTTGAGCATTTCTTGGTGAAAAACCGGTGTGATACTTCCCGACATGGGAGGCACGATCCACACCCAATCTGCAGGACAGCCGCCTCGCACCCGGTACTCGTTCTCCATGTGTTTCATGAAGGACTCTGTGGCCGAATGGTGATCTACTATGGTCACTTTGGCCGACTGAAGACAGGGAACAGTAAAGCAAATGTAAAAGTTCTGATATGCGTTGGTTGAATCCTTATTGTGTTAAATCAATCAGCGATAGGGATTAGCAAAACAGATGATTATATGAAAAGATAATGCTTTGATTTTAAATGGACACACAGAGAGGAACCTACCTGGAAACTGAAGAGAACTGCAATATTGATCTCCACCAGTGCCTGGTCCTTCCACAGGGAGGAGGTCTTCCTGGTGTCTAAGGCCATCATGTTAGCTACCTCCTGCATATCAAGAAATCATACCATGCCGTCAGTGTTTTAGTGCAGCCACAATGACGACAGTGACTGGCTAACCATGCTGTAGTGTTGGTGGTCACAACTAGCGAAAGACAACTGTTTCCAGGTCAGAGTGTTACAGTACTGGAGTCCTAAACTCAGATCTAATTCCAACCTTAGTCCCAAGTTTAAAGACTCAGTCATGTTAGACACAGGCTACAAATCTCCTCAACATTACCTCACATTGTACCTGTTTATCTGACTGACAATATAGGCCTACATGTAGACTTGTGGCATGATATAACATATTGGTGAGGGCATGCTTGACTATCATTGTTCAGGAGAACAATGATAGTCAAGTAAAATGAAAATGTAAAACATGCAAAAGGATATTCTTAGTGAAGAGTTATAAACCTCAAATGTTTTACATGGATTACTTGAATTCAAACTGGTTGCTTGGACTCCAACTTGCACAATGAGTTCTTGGGACTTGACTTGGGCAACAGTGGTCTTAGCGTTATAGAAACACCACTCAAGTCATTTTTTAGGTAAAATGACAGAGAGCTGAGCTTATATGGCTACAATTGCAATTGCCTCACCACTTATTGGTTACGTAGCTGTAGAGGGTCACAACACACTGTGGATTATCCTTCGCAAAGAACAATGAACAAGCAAATACTCTACAACTTGTCCCCTTTATCACATATGCAAGCACAAACCGTGTACTTCAGTTGTAATACTAATCCACCAACACTGGAACCCTTGAACCCTAAAGTGACCTTTCTAGGTTGAGATTTCCAGATGTGAAACGCTTAGCCTCGCTTGACCGACTTGCTGGAGATCATGCCTGCATCCAGCCGCTATGATATCTGCCATTCTGAATGGACAAACTCTAAACAAAGTCTTCACCATCGCTCAAAGGAGCTTTCTACGTGTGGTTTCGAGGAGGGGTGATGCATCGAAGAGGTGATGCAAAAAGTTGCAACATTCATGCATGGCTGCACAGTCACTGTTTTGTTTTGTTTTTTTTGCAGGGGCAAAATAATGAGATTGGCATGTAATTTCTCTTTGTAGGTCCAATACATGAGTACTAAGTCTGCAAGAAAAATTGCAGTTTTATCAAGTTATTGAATCTCATATTCAAATTTTGTTTTCTTAAAACAAGAGGAAAAAAATCAAACAGTGGGATGAAATAATCCCATTTGTCTCCACTGCTATTCAACATATTTCATCATATTTATACTGTTCCCAGACAAATTCCTGAAACGTTAAAAACAAGTAGGATTATCAATCCCACTGCCAGATTATTTCACTTGTTTTAAGAGAGGCTGATTGTGATACTAAATGCCATATAAACATGCTTTCTACTCATTGTGCATGGTTTGTGATGCACGCTTTATGAATAGCATGGCTTTTTGATGATGAAATGTGCGCTCTTCCCTGTGCAGTTCTTGAGTGAATCCATTTCTTGGCACGATACACTACCTCCAGAATGTTGTAGCGTGAGCTGTCACAGAAATCCCTCACACCAATCTCTGTGCCCATGTACCAGCCGCTGAAGGGGCAGCCAGTGAACTCTAATCCTCCAATCTCCAGCAGCATGTTGGAGACCGCCGGCAGGCCATACCACTTCAGGTCCAGATCCTTGAACCACTCATACCTGCGAAGGGGATGCAGAATCAGAACCAAAGCATGGATTCAGAGTGTAGAGACCTCAAAGATTCAGGGACTCACTCAAATAGAAGATAATCTGAGCTCTTGCTATCGCAGCTAACTCAGTTCAGTGTGCTCTAATCCGAGGTCAGGGCAAATATTACTTTAAAACCTTGAATGAAATCAGGATTCCACATTTTGCTTCATGTAAAAATGTAATCATGCATCATTTTCTCTCTTATTCAAGAGTCTTGTTCACATATTTGGCCATGACATACATACTTTGAAAGGAATGCTGCCAAAATAAACATTAACACAGGAAAAGAAACACTTGTGACAGCTTTTCAAAGCTGGACTAGCAGGCTGGGTCTCCATTTACCCCCTACTACACACTCTCAGTGCAGACCCTAAGGAGAAATTATGTTGCTTTTTGGCCATTATTGCAGAGCTGGGCCTAGACCCATAAAATGATGAGGCACTGTTGGGGGCCATGGCCTGTGCCAAGCTACTGCCAGAGCTGAGGGCCAGTTGATGCAGGGTAAGGAGCGGACACGCCACTTTCCAGGGAGTTTGGCAGGGAGATCAGTGTGTCAAGGGATGCCGGCGTGTTCTCTGTGGCTTGATGGCTTTATGAGTGTGTGAGAGAGTGGGAGAGGACAGAGGCAATACCCTGTTCTTCACTGTGATTAGAGGCTGTCCACAATGTGACAGCTGCAATATCACATCTTCAAGGACATTATGGCTTTTGTACAATGGTTAGGAACACAAGAGTATTGTTTCAGAAGTTTTCTCAAAAGTAGCACACACAAAAAATTTAAAAAAAGAAAAAAGAACAGGAGAAAAGGCTAGAGAGATTGCTAATGAGCCCCATAGTTACCACAAAAGTTGGCATAGCAACTAATAAAGCATTGCTTGCTGTGCTTTATGGGAATATTCAGCACAGTGGGAATGTATCTGCAACCAATCACATTGCTTGGCTTAAAACTACCCGTTGTATAATAGGTGTTACTGAGGGATGTGTGAGTAGGCGGATATCTTTGTGTGCAGGCACCCATGTGCTTGTTTCTATATATTCTGTATATTTTCTACTTTCATGGGAGAGAAGGCAGCCCGTATTGCAAGTGCAAGTCTCTTCAACTCACTTTGGGTGTGTGATCGGCACCTCCAGAATGAGATCCTCGGGGATCTCAAACAGCTCAGGGTCATTTCCGTTGGCTTGCAGCAGGAGGGGTAGGACATCAAACCGTCCCTTTGGAGCCTTCCATCCCTGCTGTATGCATATCTAGTGACCAAAAGCAGCATATGAATTCAGTAGAAATGGGTCAAGTTGTTTTTTTTTTTTCTTTCCACAGTGTATAGACTCATAGACCTTAAAATACCATCCCTTATCTATACCTCAGTGAATTCAACATTAGCGGGGTCTCCCAGGATCTGTCCGTCAGGCTGTTTGTAGCCTGCATAGCGAATCAGCTGACTGTTCCACACCCGAAAGTCATGTTTACCATCTGTCCTCTGAGGAAATATGGTAATAGCCGATCTGTACAAAAACATATAATGGATTAGTATGCTGATGATGTCCAATATATCAATCCAGAGCATTTTACAAGTATGAGATTATCACTTAACACATGTAGCTACTCTATAGATCAAGATGCTACACAGCAATGCATTATATGTTTAAATAAAAGTCTAAAGATATGGAAAGCTTGCCTGCAGATGTTGTTGGCATGATGCACATAACTTATCTGACAGCATTTTTAATCTAAGGGGTTATGTGAAAGGACTGAGAGCAGGGCCTGAGCTTAGCTACCTTTGGTCTGTTCTCCAACCCACTGGTGTTTTAATGTCATGACCAGGCAAAAGAGTTAATTCTTCTTCTAAGCTGGTTGTAAGTCGCTGTGGAGGGAGAGCAGCTGGTGTGAATCTGGGCCAGTGGCACGAGCGCTGCAGTCCACATCTCGAGAAACAATCTCTCAGCTTGGCTCATGAAACTGCCATAAAAGGTCAAACTGATGAGGGGGTACGGACTGTGCATAATGCTGTACTGTCTGACCTTTAAAATATATAGTAAATGACAACTCTTTCTTGAATTAATGCTCTCATAAGTATACCGTGTTGCATCTTGTAATGCAGTAACTGACAGATTATGTGAAAGATAATAAAAAATAAAAATAATTTCTCAGATGTACTGATAGCATCATATTATTACATTAACCAGCAATCATTACTTCCTAAAATATGTGGCATTTTTACCTATTAAGTAATAACAACTAATAAGAGGAGACACTAAGGATTGAGTTCGATTATTAAACAACACAATATTACATAAGTTTTAAGTGTTAAACAGCTTATGAAGTAATAATCTCTGGTTAACATACAATTACTATGTGAATATTTTACATTTTCCAGCAAATTACTAGATTATTACATTATACACATTTTTACATTAGCTGTCGATACACACCTAATGTATCAATTACATCATTTTCCATGCACTATGTGTGTATATGAAAAGCATCAATCCAAAACAAGATATCACTTGAAAGAAAAAAAAAGAATAAAAATGAATGAAAAATAAGCAGTAAAAAAAATACTCCTGCTCTTAGTTATGGGTCATCAGTGCCTTACCATGCAAAATTATGACACCTTATGAGTACAATCATCTTTGTTTTTGAAATACTGATGGTTTTTGCCAAGCGGCATTTTATTTTATTTATGTATTTTTCAAATGGATGGAATAACATCCCTTATGTGAACTTAAATTGCGACAGCCAGGATACGGTGCTGGTTCTTATTGCCATATGTGTCCGAGTTGTCCTTCTACAGCCTGGTCTAAGTGTAGTAATGAGTCAGAAGCCATCCGTCATTCAAGAAGTAAATATGAGGTGTCACATGTGATTAGGACTTGGCAGTGAGAAAACGAGCACTGAGCAGGTCTGACAAATGACTACTTGTTAGCGGGGTCTGCCGCCTCACCAGTGGGGTAATAATTGGAGCCAAGACACTGACACATAGACAGGCAGCAGACAGTGTCAGGGATAGCGTTAAGAGACGGCCCACTGACAGATGGACAGTGGGTCAAGTCAGGGTGGTAACAGACGAAGAGGGGTGATGAAATACGTGCAGTGACAGATGGGGATAGGGACAAGTGTAGTGGATAGAACAAGGAAAGTTGAGCAAGTGCAAAAACCAGAGGACAAAGGGATAAGAGACGTGGGTAAAGCGCTGAGCAGTGTGTTTTCACCTCAGGTTGCCTTTGTTGGTGGCATACTTGATGTGGTTGCAGATGTAGTTGTACATTCCATGAGCTGTTGTGCAGTCTCTGGCATCAAACACCTGGAAAACAAAGGTGAAAATGAAACGGAAAATTTCCACTGGGGCATCAAACCGGCAAACAGAGAATGCTGTTTAAAAGGAAAGCCATGGTTATAGGAATATTACACCGTAAAGCAACAAGTGAGCGAAATCAAAGGAGATTGTGAGACAACAGTCCCTTCAAGGTAAAATGCTTCAGCAATTTTTTGTGTAAAATCATCTGGGGTTGTGACTGATTATATTGGCCTCAACCAAGTGGAAACAACTGACTGAAGCAATGGTCAGCCGTGTTATACTGTGCTCTTTGTGCTCATCTATCCTTGGATGCTTTTCAAAGTTGATGTGTTGGTAAACTTCAGTGTCATGAAATCTGGAGCTAATGTCCACGGGGCATATTTCCTACTGTAACCTTGCCCGTTTTCCTGTCAGACGGTCAAAAGCAGCATGCAAACAGAAGCAAGCATGTTTACTACAGCATGACTTTATTTATATATCACCTGTAATTTGGACCACTGAATCCTCCCTACGCAGCGGGCGGCGTTCCTCCAGGCATGCTTGGCGCCGTAAATCAGTTCAGTGTCCTTCAGCTGGTACGTTCCTGATGCCTCGATCTCCTTGGTCACCTCCTCCAGCCTGTCCACATGAGCCTTAGAGCCATACCTGGAGCCAGGACAGTCACACAGGGGGCAGGGACACATAAGGACATGGATATACAGTAGAGGAGATATTTACTTTGCTGTTTTGTACAGATCCCCAGTGCACTGAGAGTCCACAAACAGGACTGGGTTTGTCACACTCACAGTTATGTAATCTCTTTGCTCATTTCCTCGCTCATTCAAAATTTCTTGCTCATTTGGAAGAGAGAATACAATAATGTGTTTGGGTACAAAAAGAAACATATGTTACTCCACTGAAAAACTCAATGTGGGCAGGCATCGCAGAGATGGAGTTTGGGCTATAGGAGCATTTTTCCAAAGCATAAATAATTTTATAGATATAGGATTTACAGTCCACAGGGTGAGTCCGCTAACTGGTAACCTTGGAAGGCAAAGAATGAACTCAAATATCAATAAAATATCAGGCAGTATCACAAGAGTATATACTGTATTTTTTAGGATGCTTACTATATGTATCATTCTTCTTCTAACTATTATTATTAGTTGTAGTAATAGTAGTAGTAGTAGTAGTAGTAGTAGTCGTAGTATTTGTATAAGTATTTATTACTTCTGGTATGGCAGTGAACCCCTCTGGCAGGGGGTTATGTGATCCTGTCGAATCCGTCCACCCATACATCTATGAGCAGGATAACCAGCAAAGAAGAGATTCAATTTTTCGGGCCAATCAGCCTCTAGGGCACTGGGCAGTGGGCGGGGCTTAGCATAAACATATCCATGCACCATCACAAAACCCAGCAGGGGGGTTGGTCGTGGATCAAGGCTGCGCCGACTAACTTTCCATGATAATTTGCCAGAAGGGACATGTCAGCATTGCTGAAATGGGGGCAGGCCTAAGCACAAACTGAGTCTAACCCTGCCTTCCAATACTCATACTACCATACAATTTAGTATGCAAGAAAAATAATTAGTATGTCCCAATACATAGTCAGATATCGCAGTATGCATGTCAGCATGCTTCTCTGGCCTTTCTGACCCAAAATCCTTTGCACAGCAGAAGTACGTCAGAAAAATGCACGTTATTATACTGTAAGGAATAATACTGCATGTAAGTATCATCACATCAGTTTATTAGAAACAACATACATTACACAGCAACAGAGCTTTCTGGCACCTCCGACGGTGTGCACGTGCACGTCTCTGGTGAGCTCAGCGAGAGGCAATTTGCTGCATCTCCGAAGTATGAAACAGCACCGGCATTTTGACAACAACATTCAAACATGGCTCTACGGACGGCGGCAGAAGTGAGCAAGAGGGTCGGAGTTCAGGGATGACGTATGTAGTGTGTCCCAATAGTATTCATACACATGAATACTGCATACTACACTACATACTTTGTAAGGGCAGCTGCAGTACATACTAAAAGTAAAATGTAAAAGTATGTGATTTGGAACGCAGCCATAGTCTAACCCAGCTGGGCCAACAAAGAAGTGATCACCTTTTCAAGCCAATCAGCATCAAGGTGGCATTGTAGTGGGTAGGGCTTAGCACAAACAGGGCTGTGGTTTCCAAATGCGTCATGCCACACGACATCATGAAACCAGGTGGTGAGGTTGGTCATGAGTCACGGCGACACCGGCTTTCCTCACTGATTGGTTGAAAGTGTTTGAACTGTGACTCTCAGCTGCAACTTCATCTGTGTTTTTTTAAAAATGTTTTCAGCATGTTTCACTATTCTTGGCACTGAGATGGGATGGCTGCTGTAATTTTGTTGTCTTAAACAATGAAATTCATTTCATATTTTTTCGAATCACTAATTTCAGTAGCAGTAGGCATGTTTGGCTAAAGTCTAACATTACTTAGCCAGGAAAACTGCAGTTTCTTGACTCTGCCCGTTGAGGTTTAACTCAACAAACATTTCTGCCTCTTGAGCAGCTGGCCTCCATTAATTAAAACTCCACTCTGCAGGTAGGGTGCAGTGTTAGAAGTGGCTGTGCTTGCCTTTTGATGGAGGTGTAGTACTGGTCTATGAAGTCAGTGGCCAGTGGGAGCAGCTCCTCTTTGGTTCTGACCTCGTCTGGCTTGCGAATGTGCTGGTTGGGCACCATGACAGAGCCTATACACACGCTCTCAGTGCAGGTTGGTATCTGAAAAAGAAAAATGACAGATATATGTTAGAATGGAAGGGTTTAAGGGATAGTTCCTGTTGTTCTTGTTATTATTCTTTTGTGATATTCATTGTTCTCCTTGTTCTGGTGCCAAGTGCACTAAAAGAACCAGGTCATAATGGCACATGTGGTATGGTTTTCTCCTGATAACCATGAAAAAAATCCCGCAAAATTTAGCCTCCATCAGTGAATGAGACTACCAGGGACGTCTGACATGTTTAAATGACCCACATTTGGCACAAAACATGTTTCATCGGTTTTACATGAGCAAGAAGTACAGTACAGATATTTAAATTATTTATAGGATTTCAGTTCACAAACAGAAAACAACAGTTTCTTCATCTACAGGTCCCATTGTGTCCTGATTAACTGCAACATGAGAGCAACATGCTCCTCATTTCTTTACACTGCCAAAAACTGCCATATAGTTTCCCTTTTCAATTAATTTTAGATCAAGTGGCTAAGTATGCAGTCTTGGTTCCGCTTGATTTGAAATGAATCTGAAACCAAAATGTAATTATAGAAATGTTTAAATGATGCTTTAGGCAAATAATGCTTCATACAAGTGACCCTCTCCGTTGCCTGTTTTTTTTTTTTTTTTTGCTGAAATGAGTGCTGCCCTTTCTATGTCAGCCGTATTTATATAAATTAAAAGTAGCATTACATTGGAACACTTTATTTCTATTTAAATTATTTAATACAAGCATTAGCGGTGACTGGATATGGTAGGTACATTTGAGGTTACACAAGAAACCACATCATCCTCTCTAGTTCCACTTGGTTGTTCAACTATTCTCTGGCCACACAGTCACCTTAAAATCACACTGGAGAAAAAGAAAAGAAAAAACAGGAATTATCCTTTAATCTCAAAAGCTCCCCTTGAATCAATTGTGCTGCTCTTGACCCCTGACACAGGGATTTCCCAGAGCCTGTTGCACTACTTTCTTCAGCATGGAAGACAAAAAGAACACAGTTTTGCATAATCAGAATGTCTTGACTGCTTCGTCTCCTGTATTCCACCCACAAAGACAAATGGTAATTGGAAAATCACTTCCATCAGCACTGAAAAGTAGGTTAGGTTACTTTATGCAAGGGCCCATTTAAACAAACCACAGCACCTTCCCCTTTGTTAAAATATAGGGTGAGCTTCTGTTAGATGCTCCTGACCCTTAATGCATTAAAGGGGACTTGACTATTATACAGATCCTTTCACAATAATGCTCAGAATTGGCTGACATACTTGTTAATGAATGAGCAAGTCAGTGAGTCATGAATTGGTATCCTTCCATTGAACACAGACAGAGAAAGGAGGAAAGAGCGAGGCGGGAAAGGAGAAAATAAGAAACAGACAGATGCAAAGAGAAAATTGCTCATAGCTGAGAGCAGCCTTGTGTGGTCAGTGTAATATGATTAGAGTTGAAGTGAGCTGTCACTTTGGTTTGCTGTAAATGCCTTCACCAGTTTAGAGAGATCGAATGAGTGCGGAAGAGAGGACGACAGAAACAGTAGCGCAAGCATGCAGCCAAAGCGGAAATTTGACAATAACCACAGCACTGCTAAAATTGGCTGTCTCGTTACACCCGAACCACCCACTTGCACTGTCCAAACACTCAGGGGCTGACCCCCCAACCCATCCAAAATAAACTTACTGCCGCACCCTATCCACAACGCACCCACCCCTCAGTCAAGGAACCAAAAACTACAGCTCCCCTGATGCAGACAACAAACACAACATTACAGTCACTCAAAAACAAAGGAAATAGGAGAGGAAATTGAGTGAGAAATTGAGGCAGGAAGAGAGAGAGAGAGAGAGAGAGAGAGAGAGAGAGAGAGAGAGAGAGAGAAAAGAAGACAAGGGAGACTAAAAAAGACAATAAGGCAAGATAGCTGACAATGGAAGAAAACTTGAAAACTTGGTGAAACATAAGAAAGGAAAACAAGGAGTAGAGGTGACAGGGTAAAAGGGGAAATGGATGAGGAGCAGGGAGAGTTAAAAATAAAACAAAAGAATCACTTGTGCTCCAGCACGTCCGCTCATCATACCGCTCTGGGCATTCATGCCAGCCAGCTGTCCTTTTCGAGAATGACGGATCATCCTCGAATACGGCAGCGTCTGTGATATATAATAAATCTGAAGATGCTATTAACAGGCCATTCATTGGCATGCACACAACAGCCTGTCCGATAAGTCACCGAGGTAATCAGGCTGCTGTTGTTTATGGATGGCTGCAATGTTTTGGGGCGATGAATGCTAAAACAGTGGTGCGCACTTTGTGCGCGGTAGCTTTGGGCTCTGTTGCAGTTGGGAACTCGCTTGCATGACAAACTGGCAACCCGGATGGACAGATTGTTGGGTAGATAAACAGGCATGCAGATGTAGCATCACAGAAATCCCTCTTCTTACTGAAGGCTCAGCATGCAGCTGTGGCCTACTGCTGTGTGACACCTCACCCCTGGGAGGGAGTTTGGAGAAATTACTTTACTCTCCCCAGCCCTCACGAACTTGCATGTGCTGGATGTCAGCTAGCTGTCTGATTAAAACAGTTTTGTTTTATCATTCCCTCCTGACCAACAATCTTTTATTAGCGCCCACTCGTGCCACCCACACTCAAAATGTTAATACAAGGCACTTGGGATACAAATGTCCATCAGATGGCATATGTTGTGTTGTAATTTCTCAAGTGATTTATTTCTGAAACTGCATCATTGTGCTGAGTCAGTGTATGATCTTTGGTAGCTGCATATTGAGAGGCGGAACTATAGGCTACTCGACTGCTACGTGAGTCGTTTGAAGTGGCAGTCATCTGTGCATGTTATTATAATCACAGCTTTTATTTAGTGTGCCTTTCAAGGGGGCCAAGGTTACAATAGATAAAAAAATAATTCAGAATTAATTAATTGATTAATTAATTAATTAATTAATTAATTAAAGGAGTAGTGACAGCTGCAACCCTGAGATCTTGGACTGAAAGAAAAACCTGTTTACTTTTCTTTTTTGTTTCAAATAAACATGTTATTTCTGTACAAGAAGTTATTTATTTTTAATAGATTATCGATATGGACTTTCAAAGTGAATTTATCATCTGTCCAGATGGTTAGGTATTTATAAGGGGAAACTCTTTCAATGAGAGTAGTTATTTAGAGAGCAAATCTAGAGATTATCATTATTAATTTCTCTAGCCCTGGATAACAGCATATATTTAGTCTAGTCCGAGACTAAATATGAGATTAGTAAGTGCTTTCTGCAGAGCAATGAAGGTATACTGCAGATTTTCAATGGCAAGCTGTATAACTTGAGAAAAACACTAAGGAACGGTATCAGCTGAGCTAAGATGAACATTACAGTGTCTGTCAGAGATTTGACAATGTAATTTACATAAATTGTGAACAGGATTCAGCCAAATATTAAATCTTGAGGGACATCTTTTGTTACGTAACTCAGATCATACATCACTTTCACACACCGCTATCTGTCTAAAAGGTAATTATGAAACCAACTGCAGACAGTAGAATGTAATCCAATAAGTGAGAGTCTGTGGAATAACAAGGAGTGAAAAACAGAGTCAAAGGCCTTAGAAAGGTCAGCAAAAAGAGCAGCACAGTGTTGTCTCTCATCCAGAGCAGACACAATATCATTTATAACTAAGTGGCAGCTATGGTGCTGTCCTTGGCCCTGGAACCAGACTGATTGGGACTCAGCACAGAGTGTCTAGAAAGAAATGTCTTAAGTTGATCATATTTGCAGTATAGCTGCTATCGTTTCATCAGTTTTTAACAAGATCCTCTGCTCAATCCTTTGTTGGCTACAGTACAGGCAGGCACTCTAAGCTGTAGCAGGAGAGAAGACAGCCCGCTTTGATGAGTAAGCAGAGAAAAGACACCGGCACACTGTTCCCATACATACTGTAAAGAGCGGGATATGTGTAGTACTACACTTTAATTTGCTTGGCTTGATTCTGATTGATGTCAGGATGATCAGTGCCTTAAAAAGCACAATTAAACCCACAGATACCATATCTGTCCTTTATGCATCTTCCACTATTTCTACTATGTCAGTCTAGCTGGACTCTTCACATTCATGCCCATTCCAAGATGTAACTTCTGTGTATACGTAGTGTGACTGTGTTTAGTCCACTGTCATCATCTTGCCGTGTCTGGGCTATATGTGAATCCTGTTCCATTTGAATGCATCCAGTCTGACTATCTGGCTGACTATCTGACTTGTAATGTGTCAATCCCAATTAACCAGGTCAAATTCCTTGTGTATCTGTTGTGCTTGTATATTGTCATTTTCATTAGTCTTGTTGCGCTTTCAATTATGAACTCCTAATTGTGTTATTACCAGTTCCACTGTGATCATCTTGGTGGTTTGTTAATTATAGATGCTAGTAGCTGTGCTGCTCTTCACTTCAGCAGAGGGTATATTAAAAAGAAAAATCCAGCCAAAAGCACTGCTGAAAACAGGGATTGGTGATTCATGTTGAATTGTGTTTCTGGTGCCATGTGTGTGTGTGTGTGTGTGTGTGTGTAATTCTGTGTCTTCATTGGTTAAGTCACCAAACATAATGCACATAGAGAGAGGCTGCAGCTACAATGGACCTTAAAGCTTGTGTAGAAGTTTTTGTGGAATGGGCATGAGTTTCGCAAACAATTTTAACTTCCCATCACTCCCAGTACCTCCTCCAAGTACCTCACTCACATACACACACTGTGTCTGCACCTACAGTAATCTAAGCTAAAGTGCCGTTGCTGCCGCGTGTTAAGCAAAGTGCCTCTGAGGAGGGGAAGTGAGCGTGCACAGCAGCGGTGCAGGTGCCTGTGCACAAGACATGACGCGATGCCTCCCTGAGGTGATTGGCTGTTTGTTTTGTATGGAGAAGATTTTAACCAATGAGATTACATCCTGGGGTGCAGCCTGCAGGACTGAATTAGTGCATTTAGTTTTGCTCATACCGTCTGTGCATAATGGTGATCTGTCAAAGTCAGGATGAAAAAAAGTTAGCTGACGAAACTTTAATGGGAGAAAGAACTGAGCTCTCCCGCTTCTGGATTTTTCAAAGAAGCCACTGCCGTTTTATTTTTAGTTGTTGCCACTGAAACCTGCTTTAAAATTTTTAACTGTTTCTTTTTTTTTCCTTCTTTAACACCTTTAGTGAAATAACTGGATTCACTTTTGTCTGGTTTTCTGTAGAATAAAAATACATCAAACAACAAATACAGTGTTTTAACAGCATCACAAACACAAATTTTTGAATAGTCTTAATGTGCTTTATACTATTTTTTTCCTTGAAGTACCATACAAATATTGTGGTTAACAGCAGGGCATAGTGACACAGCATCATGTAATTTCCTTTGTCATTACTGTTGGCATAGAAATGCTGGCTGTTAAACAACTTCTGAATATCCGGATGGCTGCCTGAGGCTGCTACCAGTGACACTGAGCTCCAAATGTAGATACACAGATACATACCTCTATCCATGAGACAGATTTTCAGTATGCTTTACCTTGTTGGAGCTGTGGTGCAGAGTGTCACTGTAGACTGTGCCACTCTCCCAGTTCTTGATCTTCATGAAGCGGGGACATTTGGAGGGGCTGCCGTTCTGGAGGGACTTGCTGGGGGAGGTCCTGCCCTGGGCTGGAGGCTGAAAAGAGCACACAGGAGTTTAACCATGAGTCACTCAAACGTGGTATTGTGTCTGGCTAATGGTTGCTGGCCTCTAAGCCAACTTTAGCGCAACGTCCCCTCAAGTTGTTTGTGATTGGAAGTCACGCTGGGTTCAGCTGAAAAGAGAAGCAACCCTCCCATTGGGGCCAGCAGGGAGGCAAGGTGAAGTGGTTTTGAATGCTGCTGATTGGCAAGCATAAGATGGATTGTTCTCTGTGGGACAAGTTAGACTACATAATTAGTATCTTAGAGTTTATTATTAGGACTCTCAGACGCACTATGACACAATGAGATTCATGCAGACCCCCGACTCATTCTCCTCAAGGGAAATCAGCTTGTCATTGTTCAGTTCTAACGTTGACTGATCACTCTCGAAAATGGTTTATTCATATTTTATTGAGTCACTTTCAACTTTTGCACTGGTTTGGCAACCTGACAGCACAAGCACCTTAACAAAATTGGAAAGATTGTTAAACTGTGCCAAAAGACCACTGGCACCGACTTGAATGATGGCATGCTTATAAAGTTGGAGGGCAAAGGCCAACCTGGCAGACCCTCAACGCCCTCTTCATGCTGAGTTTGGACTCCTGCCATCAGAGAAGAGGGACATTTTCCCTAGGAGGGCCAAATCAAACATATCTGACATCATTTCTTCCCTCAGCCGTTAGTTTCTTAAAAAAAAAACAAACAAAAAAAAACTGTAGGCCTAGTTGCTGTTGCACACACATTTTAACAAAGGCCTCTTAATGCTTTTATTGTTAAATGCAACTTTTATTATGATGACACCTACTATATGACTATTATATGTATATGTCTTTTATTTATTTTCATGATGTGAATCTGTTGTGCTGACTACTATTTTTGCAAACCAAATTGCCTCTCTGGGACAATAAAGACTCTCCAGTCCAATCCAATGCAAAGTGCCACATCACTCTCTGGTTCTTTTACAGACTCATGCTGCAAAGAAACCACGCACATTCACTTTCCTCTCCTCCAACATCTCTTCCTTCTCTCTTTTCTTTCCCACTCTAATAGAATGGTAATCAGCATTGCTAAACAGCAGTTTGATTGCATGCTAACTTGAGCAGTTATTGATTGATGAATGCCTGCAATTTATTTTCACAGTCAATTGTAAGCAAGGCGGCATGTGAGCGCCAAACCTCAGAGTAATCAATAGCACACCTTGCAACCTCTTTCATCATCTCACATGGTATTGTGAATTGTACAGTAGAGTGGCTTCTGAACAACAGTGACACAATCACGCTTGCCGTGGAGATGAATACCAACAGTGCCCGGCCGGCTGGGTCTCATTGTCATTTCTTGCCCTCTCAAAGATTGGAGCAGAATGTGCAAGTTTGAATTGATTTTGATTCTGCACAAACAAAAGAGCTCGGCTCCTGCATGTGCATGCTCAAACAGCAATAACCCCCACTGTGGAGCTTAGACATGATACATCATTATCACTTGGGTCACGGGCAGGAAGAAGCCCATTGTGCAGTGAAGAGAAATTATTATTTACAATCGAACAGGGAAGGATTGCCAAATGTGGAGATTTAGCACCACAACTGCGAATAGGCTGGAAATAAGGTACGGACGCAACAGAGAGCGGCAATGTAGTACATAGAAGTACATAGATATATAGAAGTTGTGTTATAGAAGTTATAGCATGAAGATAGCTTAATCTCTCCAACTCTGCTGCTCCCATAAACAGGTTTATCATTGCTGAACATTGTTTAAATCCACACAACTTTATTTTAAATTCTAGTGGAGATCCCAAGGTTTCCAAAGATATCTAATATGTCATGCTGAATTATGAGGAAATATGGGTAAAATGATGTGCAAGACACCTAGACATTTTCTATATAATGGTGCAGCCATATGGCACCTTGACTGATAGAATTTACTCAGTGTAAGTGTGATGTAGCTGCACTGAAGCGTTACACCCAGCAGATACAGATATTGTATGACACTGTCATGCAATATCCAGAAACAAAAAAGACTTTTCCAACCTTGAAGCTACTTAAGGGGTATTTTAAGGGAAAATCACAATAAAGTTCGTCATTCACCTTGTAGTTTTATCTCTCCTGATGAAAACAGGAAATGATGGGAGCAAGATAGGAGGGTGAGGGAAAATAGAGAAATACTGACACAGTGAAAGATGGAAGGTGATGTAATTAAATATTAACTGATATGATTTAGTCTTTTTTTTTTTAAAGAAAAACACAGTTGATCGTCTGACTGGTCTGGCATAGTATTCAGTGATGATTATGCTGTAGAAAGATGAATACTGGTACAGTGGCATATTACCCGCTTTGAGTGGTTCATAAAAGGTGGTGGCTGCATCTCCTGAACTCGCTAGCTGGTGGAATTTGACAGAACATTCTGCCACCTCTCCTGTGCAACAGGCTTATTAAACATTAAATTATGCAGCAGCAGAAGCTGGGGCTCCAGGCAAAGGACAGTTGGTCTCCAAAGTGAGAAAACTCATTTGCAGGCCATCGTCGTGTCACTTGAAATCCTCTTGTGTAACAATATAAAAATTTTCAGCCTGCTTTTGAGAAATCATTTCATTAATATTTCTTTAAACAATCTTTTCCCTGTCGCGAGCTGATGGTGTAACAGAATGCTTCAGCGAAGAGAGAGAGACTCTCCCTGCTGCATGAGTCAGGATGGTTACATATACTGTACCCATAAAGTGCACACACACACATACACACACACACACACACACACACACACACAAAATTTCACCTCCCAAATACACCCTTCATGGCACTGACACATCAGGCTGAGGATGCTCACACCAACACAAAAACACTGTGTAGCCTCAAAATGGACACACACACACACACACACACACACACAAGTACAGACATTAACACTCTCTCTTCCCTGCAGGTCTCATGGACTGGATCATTTCAAGAGGACCACATTTGATAGAGAGAGATGGATCAGCAGCTGCAGGCATTCATTAGGCCTCTTGGAGCCATTGTGCCCCATCCGGTCC
>OMLB01020783.1:0-25178 GCA_900302555.1 Myripristis jacobus
AGCCTCCAGTGACGTGCTGCAGTGTAGCAGGCTTTGCCAGCCCAGTAAAGCCAGCCGAACACAGCTGAGGGAGGCTGCCTGCAATCACATTGCCTATGAATCAATAATACTGTCTCACAAACAAGCAAGAGACACACACACACACACACACACACACACACACACAGTGTCTCTCTCTTTCTCCCTCTCTGTCACAAACACACACCATGAGCACTGCAGTCTCATCAATGCTGCTGCTTCCTCTCAGAGCTACAAGCGAAAGCAGCGTCACAGACAGAGCTAACGCTGAAGCTAGGCTAGCAACACCTCTTCAGGTTACTGCTGCTACAAGCAGGGTTTGATCCTGTTCGCTGACAGAGAACAACTGCTAGGTTACGACAGTCGAGTGCTACCCCTGCGGTTTTTTTACGCTCCAAAGCCTTCAGTTGATGTTGTACCCTCTGGCGGCCATATTGAGGGGCCACAGTTCATTAAAACAATGCTGACAAACAGCTGAGTGCATTTCTAAACAACTAGTCATCTTAACAAAATTCAACATGTTTCACTTCAGTGCCCGTTTTGCTTGGGAGCCATTTCACCACCGCGACATCACTGCTGATCTATCCTGAGTTTAGACAGAGCCGGCCGGTTAGCCACCACAGCTTCTTGTCTGACCACCTCCATCTTGTTGTGACCACATGGCAGGACTGCAGATAAAAATGAGCTTTAAGCTGCATTAAACTGCAACATTTATGTTCAATACTCTATATGGTCCTTTATAAAGAAAATAAAATCTAACAAAATACGCAGCAGATGCATCTAGAAGCTAGCAGCTACATGTTAACAACTTTTTTTTCTAAATAAGCTTGCTGGTTGACTGGCTATCAGAAAGCTGAAACCAGCTGTTTGTTCAATTTCTTCTAAATCTTCAAATCAATAGTGTTTTGTTTTGAGACGTGAGCTGAGTTCCAAATCATTCACTTAATAGTTAATTACATAAGGGGCCATCTAATTTTGCATGTTGTTCCAAACCAAAAACATGAAAACAAACTGATACCCACTTCATATAACCCAAAATACACATGAACATGTACCGTACAAACAATGTGAAGTATGTTAGTGGAAAAGTCCCATAATGGAAGGCAGTTCATCATCATTTTGGTGGATTTCTGAGACGGCATAAATGGAAGCATATTTTTCCTAAATATTTTTATAGTTAGACAACTAACAGCGATAGTAGTAAAATTTTACTCCAATAAGGTGGTTAAATTTTCTGAAATGATTCTTGGGTCACATGCGTGCCGAACCGTGGGGGGGGTGATGACTTTGTTCTGTTATATGTCCAGGTTGCTGCCAGTGAGCAAGAAATGTTGATGAATTATTGCAGCTTAAGTGTGTGATGATACAACTGAGAGGCACCAGTCTGACTCATTAGATGTTGTAAGAGGAACAATGATTTCTGATTCTGCTGCAGGACTGGTGGCATTCCTCTCCAATGCCCCTTGTGGATGCGAACACGATAAAATGCTAGCAAACATACACACAACACCCCACATGAAGTCTTCAGTTTTGAGTAGGACCCTTAATTCTGACTGACTTAGGAAATACAAACTGTGGATTTTTCCCCTTTGGCGTTATTCCTGACTGACAGATGTTTCTCCTCTGTTGACACAGCACATAAAGGAAATGAAAATCAAAGGGCCGAGGTGGGTCTGGGTACTTGAGACTGGGGAATACACTGAAGCTGTGCTTTCTTATCTGTTAATCACTTCTGCAGCGATGTCCCCTTCTGTGCAAGCCAAGGACAGACAACACTACACCTCCTAAAATCAACAATAATGGAAACTGTCAGTCTGGCATGTCCTCTCTGGTGAGGTTGGAGTTTACAGTTAAAAGACAATTGTAGTTGTTTTCAACCTGGACCCTATTTTCCTGTCATTTTCTATCACACTGACCAAATACTGATGAGTTTTGACCAAAATCTTGTCACGCTTCACCTTAATTTTGGTTATCTTTTAAGGTAAGGTTTCAAACAAAATGTTTACGTAATAGTTTACAACTCAGCATGATAAAGATGTGAGGACACTGAGTAAAATCAGGCTACCCCATCACAAATAACATTTTATCCATCTCCTAATCAATCTATCATACATCTTTCCTGTGAGGCTAGGGGAAAAAAAAAAATCAACACCAGATCAAAACTAGACTTGACAAGAATAAAACGATTGTGTATGAAAGAAGACAGAATCCATTAAAAGATTTGAGAAGAAATTCCAGCTTAAGAGAGCCACGTTCTTGTTATTCCTTATAAAAAGATGGAGGGGGAGAGGGAGGGGGAGCGCTGCAGACTGACGTTTCAGCTTTTTGGGTGATTACAGAGGGATGATCAAAGCGATTGAATCTAGGCCTCAGACAGAGAAGAGAAAGCAGTCTTTTCTCTGCTTTACCTTGAAGTGCCGACACTTCACTCATATAGCATTTGCTGATTCATGGATTGTGGTGTGAAAAAAATGTAGGGAAATAAAACATGGCTCAGTGCAAAGTAGTTTCCTTTGTATCCATTCAGCAAATGTGGCGGGACAGAACAATAGGACCAGTGCCACCACACAGGCACGCCAGCAAGGCTGACATTTTTGTCTAGGATGTAAATGTTCAAACTACGCACATCACCTGCTTCTCCATCTAGTCGCTTTTTTCAAAATTTCTAAGGGCTGCAAAAGAAATTAGGTGCCAAATGCTTTGTTTACATGTAATGCAGTTTGACTCCACCAGAGGGTCCTCTGCTGCTCCACAGAAAAATCCACATACCAAAGTCAACGAGGCCAAATTTTGAACTCCAAATTTTCTCTTACCTAAACACGCCTGTAATCCTTCACTTGCCTTCTTTCATGGCACTAACACGTGCTGCATCTCACATGTATTTAAAAATGTACCGAATGACACGTATACCCCAAAATTTCCGTTGTTAACACGCTGGACTACTTCCAAGCAATGCGCATGCTGCAGACACTTTGCATCATGACCCCCCATGGCAACACTGGTGATTTTTCACTCAGCAGGAAGCTTGCTGCTTTTAAGTACAGCACCAAAGAAGTCAACACTGCCATCTTTGATTTTGTTACAACGGAAATGAAGTTGAGATACTTGAAAGACTGGTGCTGCATCAGCAAAAATTTCATCACCTCACCTTTGTCAACAAGCTGATAAACTCTGCAAACCATACTACACACTTCTAAAATAAAGATACTACACACCTCTAAAATAAAAGATCAAGTCTAAGTAAATGGGGAACACGACCAAGATGCAGAAGGACCAGCACTGACACAGCCCTTGTAAACGTCACCTTAAGACATTCACAGCTTTGACTGATTGTAACCCTGGTGTGCTTTGTTATTGTCTCAGCTAAAGCATCATGTTTTCTTTGTGTTGCAACTGTGTTTAACCCTACTTGCACCCAAAATTTGCCCTGGACACAACCTCACATAAAATGGATTTACCCACAATTCACACTTCTCAAGCTGCAACAAATTATTCCATTTAAGTCAATTACCACTGTCAAACAAGCATACATTAAAACACAGCAGTCGATTGTCCTCAATAACACTACGCATGGAAAACAGCGGGCAACTGAGAAAAACAAATCATATCTACAGAAAAACAATGAATCAGATTGTTACTTAGCATCTGCAGAGATGTCAAATTGAACACTAAGAATTTCTTCTATCAGTCATGGAAAAAGCGGTATTGGTGCACCCTACCTACTACAGAGCCTCACAGCATGGTGACTACTGCTCAAAGTGGTTAAATAACAGTCAGCAAAATCCTTTGTTCAATCATGAGAGGTGTTAACTGGAAAAATGTGACTTGACACATTTGTTTGTTTGTAGTGACATGTTTTCTTTTTCTTTAACCTGCACAAGTGAGCGTTCTCTCACTGATCCTCTAGTGTTATTTATTTCTGTGAATAATACAGTGAAAGCTTTGGTGTGAATTAGTAAATGTGGTGCTTTTACACAGGTACCACAGGAAGGAGCGCTGGGATCAGGGAGCGAGGATTTAAACCAAGTTCCTACAGTGGATGGATATTATCTCTTACTCATGGCATCACCCTGCTGACGTGTAATGTCAAAAACTTTTAGATTTTTTCTTTTTTTAAAACATAGTTTTGTATTATAATTTAAAAAAAAAAAACAACAAAAAAAAAAAACAATAACATCTGAGCTTGGAACAGCACCAAAGTAAGACTGACTGATAAATTTTGCTAAGCTGACAACACTACTAGCCTGTAGTGGTTCCAGTTTTGAGGCCTTGTGCTGAGCTATGAGTGACTGTTCTGTCACCTCACTCTTGCGGAACCTCTGACTCATCACTCTACTCCGTTTGACTCATAAATATTACACCAAACAGCATGCTGTCATCCGAATGCAACTCAGAATACTAAAATAGTTTGAACAGAGCCGCTCTCAAATACCTTGAGCAAGACAGCTCAAGAGCACCTGGAAATATAATAGAGGTCTTTCAGGTGATGTAATGTCAGCCATATTGGAAGGCTACAGCTCTTGGCAACAGTGGCTGAGAACAGCTGATTTCTAAACATAGATCTCAACAGCATCAAATAGATACACTTTATTTCTGTACCGGTTTTCGACTCGGAACTGATCTTTTTGCCACTGATAAATTTGTGTTTAGATAATTATGTTTAGATAGCTGCCACTGCCAGCTCTCAGAGTTGGCACGAGGAAGAACTGGCAAGGAGATGTGATACATTATAAGCCACTATAACCAAGCCAACACGGAGAGACAGAAGCTCGCGAGCAGACAGAAGCTATGAATACTTGCACCAGAATACTTATTAAATACCTTGTACAAAACAGGGCCAAAACACCTGAAGGTGAAAGGTTACGAGGTAGGTTTTCAGAAGACTTCTCAAAACTCATAGAATACCTGCAAATAAGCAAACTTCTGAAACTCCTTACAGCAAAACTGAACTTCAGTAGAGTGCTACGTATACTTCTCTGCATACCACAATCCTATATGGTGGGGAAATACCCTCTTCAGTTGCTCCATACTCCTCTGGGCTGCTAATCCACAATACTGTATTTCTATCTCTCCATTCACTTCTATAGAGTCGCTCCCAACAGCTCCCAAATTAACACTTAACACATAAAGGAATGCAAACCAAGTAAATTATGCCAATTTAAAAAACATGTCCCAGTACCCTTGTTTGAGGAAATTAAACATCTCTTTTCTTGCTATTTTCCTAATTGAAGTGGAAAGTAGATTCAGGAGGTAGCGTCTGCAGCAAACTTCCACAGTTACCTTGCGCCAGGAAAGAAACGACCTGATCGTACATTCACAAATAATGATAATTCCAGGGGAAAAAGTGGGTACCAGAATGTGTTGTTGTTTATATTAGTATAATCCACTTTGTTCTTGTTTGTTTTTGAGCTAAAAGTGTTATTTTAGGAGTTGTTTTGCTATGAAAGTGAATGAAGAGATGGAAATACAGTACTGTGGATCAGCAGTCCAAGGGAGCACAGAACAACTAATGAGGATATTTCACCACCATGAGGACTCAGCCCAGTAACTACACAACCCAACACTCTACCAAAGCTCAATTTTGCGTTTACGATAGCACAGCAATGGATACTTTTTTCCAGCTGAGATTTATATGAAAGGGTTCCTAACTGAATAGATTTAAAGGTACAGCGAGGCTACAAATACTTTATGTAGGTGTTACACAGAATTCACTTATCTCAGGTTTGGAGGGTATGTTGGATTAGGTGAGTTTCAGGGGATATGAGAATATGTTGAGTTTTCTAATGTTCATAAAACAGAGATTGTATTATTGAGTATCAAGACTGTGTGTATGGATGGTTTTATACACAACCTACTTTTCTAATATGCATGTGCATGTGTGGTTACAATACAAACCTGCTGCTTGTCCTTCTTGTGTATTTTCATCTTCTATCCCTTCACTGCATCTGTTAAAAAAAAAAAACAGAATTCATATTATAAGCTGAAATGTACACAGAACAACCTTGAAAGTTTATTACATCATCTAACAATACAGCTGTGCAGCTATGAGCAAAAAGAAAAACTTTTCTAAATCTGGAGGTGATTCAAATGTACAGGGCCAAAGCCATTTTAAATGATGACACATACCCACAAGTGAATTAATATGTTCATGTCCCAAAAAAGATGATTCATACATATTTGTGAAAGCTATATACAATGTGTCAATTTATTTAAAAAAGCTAATCATTCTATATTTAGTAAAGGTTTGCACAGCCAAACCTTTTTCCAGCAATGGCCTTCGATACATTCCAGGTGCACACATTCGCAAAAGACAGCCTTATAGGTAAAAGCCCCTTAATGTGATAGCTGAAAATTGTTTAGAACTATATCTACTACCAGGGTAAAATCAAGACCATCACCAAGTGATTCAGTTCTCTGCATACGTAGCCTGGTAGGACCATGAGGTGCAGTCGACCTCCAGATTAACCTCTAAGGGGGGCCCAATGTCACCTACAGCATTTAAGCCCTTTTCTCAGAGCTCAACAGGTTTGCTTGTAAACAAGCAAACCTGCTTCTTGAAATTTCTGGCCTTGGATGCAAAATAAAGTGATGTTCCCTGGACATACTTTTCCTGTCACCTTGTGTCAGGACATATATTGTTAGTTCAACCTTCCTCATCCTTTCAAAAGGGTCTTGTTTGGACCAAGGTCATCTTTCTTTTGTCACTGCTTTCCTCCTGAACATTAACTTCCCCATACTGTGGCTGCTAACCTGTTTGACAGCCACAACCAGCTAACTGATGGCCAAATCCACATGGAAAATGCCATATAATGTTCCAAATGTCATTATTTTGATTTCAAAAAGTTGCATATTATAATAAACTGATTTCCAAAAACAAAACAGGACAATGACATTGATCATGGCTTCAATGATCAATGTCATTGCTTCCACCATTCATAAATTTTGCAGTAGGAGGCTGGGAAAATGAATTGCCAAAACTAAATGTCTGTTATAAGTATGTTATAAGTGCCTGTAACTACATGTGGGACACAACTTTCATTCTTCCGTAAGAAGAAAAGTGATCTGGTGTTTTATTGATGATGGTGGAAAAAACTGTCTCAGGCCAGCTCCAGAGTCTGGAGCAGCAGCTGGAGACACCGACACACCTTTAACACTGACAGATTAATACGGTCTTGTGCTTCATTTTTGCAACTCACATAATCTACAGATTTTGGTGTTTGACTGTGAGAAGACCAATGCGTGAACTCTCGGTTGTTGCAGTTGACAATCCATACTAATTTACTTCTGGGCAGCCCTGAAAACCAATTAATGACCCACTCAAGAACATGGTTGAAATTGGGTAAAAATCACTTTCACACTCATCAAACCATTACAGCCACTCTCACCTGAGGTTAACCAATTCATTTTCCTGACGGGCTTTTTCAAGATGTGGTAGTCAAGATGGCCTCTGGCCTAACAGCACAAAGTCACATGGTTTCTACAAGCGCCTCTTCTAGTAGCACACGCTTCCAGAAATAATGCAAAATAAAAGACTGACAAATGTGCTCAAGTTCAAGTTGGGATCAGCTGGGATGGAGTATACTTGATTATTGATTGTGGCCCTCAAATTTATTGTCACCGTACTCACATGCACAGCAAGATTTCGCACAGAGACATGCCCCTCTCATCTTTTAACCAGCAGATTTTAGTAACCACTGTATGAATCCCACCACTGCTGCACTTTTGATCTATACCCAAGGGAGGTTCCTCCAGCTTTTTAGCTGTCAAAAGTTACAAAGAACAGCTTGATAACTAGTTGGTTGAGAGACAAAAGGACTGTAGATTCTGCGAAGATATACTAATTTGTTCTATTGAATAACCCTCAAGAAAGAACTCTTTGCAATGCTAATGCACAACAGAAGGAGTATAAAGAGGGGCTTCTACAATGGTCAACACTGGTCTATAGTGGGGAAAGTTAACAGAACAATTCCAGATTAGCCTGAGCAGAGCATTCTCACACAGCTCCACACTGATTTTGAGTAGCTTTTAAAGAGATTTAGGTGGCAACGTTGCCAGTGGGGTTGGTTTCATGCTGATTGTGGGGGGACACTTGGACCCGAAGCCATTGGAACTCATTCAGAAACTCTATGCCAGTGCAAGAATATCACTGTAACTCATTCAAAGTCACCACAGGAATACTACAAGAAAAAACCCTGCGTCTATGGTGTGTCTGTAGGGCTGAGCTTCAAAATCTCACCAACCTTTATCACTCATGACCTCTTTTCACAGAACTGCTTTCATTTTCAGCAGAAAGGATTAAGTGTGAGCTTAGCAAATTTACCACACTTTAGGTGCAGAATAGCAACTTTTAGCTAAAGAAGTGATTTTCAGTGATTAATTACACTGCAAAGTGTCAAATGTTTCCTGCAAATATAATAGTGTACTCATAATATTGAAACAACTGCTGGGGATTAAACTTGATCAAATTAAGACATCTATGCCTACATGTACATGGTCTAAATAGTCCAACTGTTGGGCTTATTCTAAGTAAGGCAATAGTCTGATTAATCTGTTTACATGGGCTGCTTTACAACGATTAACAGTCATATTTCCATTGACATTCTACAGAGCATAGCCCAAACTAGCCTGGCTTTACCAAGCGCTATTTAAGATATGTCTTATGATTTCTGTATACAGTTTTGCTTTTAAAACCGAAAAACAAAGAACTCTGGACTGAAGGGCAGGGGTGAACCACAAGCACAAGGCAGATGTCGCAATAAAAATGTGAACAGAACAATTTTCGAAGTCTATAAACTGGCTCTGAATATCTATGATTTGTACTTTCAGATGAAGACAAAGTTAACTGCATAGTGTGATTTGTAATAGTAACATGTTAGCTATGTGGATGCCAGCTGTCAGCTAGATACTGGTTCACTTCCACAAGTGACCAGCAGAGGTCCCCTGACCTGCAAAAACAAAGTGAGATTACTACACGTTAAACAGAACAGAAGCGAGGTATGATCGCAGAAATGTGTTTTTAACACAATACGACACCGATTCAGTTACACGACATTTTTGACTGAATACCTCGATATCAATACATGACAATATTGTAGGGGTGACTGTGCTGTCACACAATATTTACACACAGTAGATTTTTGATTAGCAGTCATCAGTAATATGGATATGATGACCTAGCAGTTTGAGGCAAATAACAGAGCAGCGAAGACGGTCTAAT
The DNA here is from genome assembly GCA_900302555.1 of Myripristis jacobus. Taxonomy (NCBI): domain Eukaryota; kingdom Metazoa; phylum Chordata; class Actinopteri; order Holocentriformes; family Holocentridae; genus Myripristis; species Myripristis jacobus. The sequence goes on from OMLB01020783.1 coordinate 9,236, forward strand.
AAGTGCAGAAATCTGCATCACTTTAATGCAAAACAGCCTTTAAAGTCAGAAAAAGACATCACTCATGCTGTATCACAATATTACAAGATCCAAAATCCCAGACGATCTTTAACATCATATCAGAATATTGATCAAAATATAGCCCAGCCCTGGTTTCACTATGTAAGCCAATATTTAGGAAACGATTCAATCCAGTCACATGTGCAATACTCTTGAGGTAGAATTGTATTTTAGCCGTGTTGCAGGCTCCCTCAGGTACAGTGCAAGTTTACTATTACAGAACCAGAGCAAGAAAGTGTTAAAACTCCTCACCACTTCACATGATTCATATATACCAGCTAATGGACTACTACCCCCACACCTATACCCTCCTGCATATCCTGTCTTCATTTTTGAAGCTGCCTAGATCGGTTCTGCCAATCTAGCTCCAGCCTTGCCGGGACGTCATGACTAATTCTCATACAGAGAAGCCTATGCCATATTACCACATAAGGTTGCTGATAATACTGCATGGCAGGCTATCTGAGAGTCTTACATGTGCATGTAATTTCATGTGAAAAGAATAGACTCCCCCCAGTTGGGATAAGATGACCCATGGACACCTGCGCTCATCTCTGCCTTGGCCGATAGTGAGCTCAGAGCTGTTCTGACAGCCCTGTGCTTTTGTGGTTTTTGCTTGGTTTGTGTCAGCATCTGTGGAGGAAAACAGAGTCCTCTCACAGTTTGGGTATCGCTGTATCCCATCTTCCCATGATGGGAACTGATTGAGGAATTGAATGAATAATTTCTCCATGTATCTGTATGCCTATGTGTTTGCGTCTCTGTCTGTCTCTGTCTCTCGGTCTACGCTTTCATCCAACATCAGTCTTTCTAGATCTATAAACATCTCTATACAACTTGAAAAATCCTAAGTGAGTGAGTCAGTCTTCAGTCTGTTTTGGTCAGTTTGATGTGCCCCTTGCGATTCCAGGAAGACTCCTAGAGTGGTACATGCTGCTTTCTGTTCATCATCAGAACACATCAGCACACCGACAGCAATGCTCTAGACACTGTGCTCTAAAGCAGGCATCTTTGATGAATAAAAACCTCTTACACTACAATCATTTCATCTTATGTAACAACAACTTATGTTCAATGTGTGGCGAAAGAACAATAAACATTAATGTATCCATTAAAGATGGCTGCCTGACTGAAGTGTTTGCTGATCTGCACTTCACACTGTGGAATTAAATGATCCATGCTCGAAAAAGTCATTAACAGGATTTCATAATTCAATACATGAACATATAGAGAGGTTCAACATTAAAAGTCAAACTCAACCACCTTAAAAGGTGTCAACTAAATCCACTACACAATCTTCACCCGCACAACAGAGTAACAGGTATGCCAAAATCTGCTTGGCCACCGCCATCTGAGATACAGCTGTCACATGTGCCTGTTTTGGCACATTTCCATTTTTAGACTAGTAATTTAGACTAGTAACTTCACCTGCTACACTCTTACACACCTGTCTCCAATGGTCTACAGAGCACACAGTGGCTATGATCAGAGGTCATAGATTTTCATACAAACATCGAAATTAGTCAATTCATTTTGGGTTTAAAAAAAGCATGTAGTATTTGTGTGGACCAATGCATGCAAGTTGTAAGACAGCACATTTAAAGCTAGCAAAAAAATTAAGGCACTAACCACATCTAAATATGAGTGAAATATGAGCCTGAGAACACACCTTCCCGCACTGCTTCCCTGGAGTGACAAGATGTATGTTTTTTTTATTCTTGTGCGATACATTTGCATGTAAATAACAGATGCAGTACCTAGACCAAATCTAGATGCATATTTCACATGCATTATGATTTTCATGTCATTTTGTCAACAAGCTAGTGCCATCACCAAATTCAAGTTAACTTAGCTATGGAGTAAATGTCACAGGCTTAAAGCAAAATTGAACTTTGGTAGAGTGCTTGGTTGCATAGTTACTGACCAATTATTATTATTACAATTATTTGTTTAAGTAATATCAGGTTGTCTTTTTCCTGGCACAAGGATACTAGGAGGAGTTTCCTGCAGACACTACCTGCTGGATCTACTTTCAAATTCAAATAAGATAATAAGAAGAAAAGAGAAATTTAATTTCCTCAAAAAATGGGTACCGTATCATTTTTTATTTTTATTTTTTAAGAACTGGAATAATCTGCTTTGTTTGCATTTCTTTATGTGCTCATAGTGTTACTTTGGGAGCTGTTTTGCCACACTACCGCATTGAATGTAAAGACAGAAATGTGAATTGTGGGTTATCAGCCCAGCTGATGAGGATATTTCACCATCATGTGGACTTAAATAACACCCAGGGAACTATACAACCTAACATTCTGCAAAGTCAGTTTTGCTTTAATACCAGACTCTGACATTAAAAATATCATTATTTCTGTCATCTGGACACTAAAGAATAGGAAATGAACTGGCTTTTTAAGGTAACTGAGCGTCTCTGGATTTACAGCGTGGCTTTCTAGAACAGGTCTGCCACTCTGAGAGCGCCTGGTTTCACAAAGCTACATAGGCTCTGAAAACACTTTCAGTGCATATCTCTTTGCCATGGTTTGAACACTTTGTCGTCTTCCTGAAGACAAATATTACTAAACTGACTGTGTTGTACTGATATAATCATCAGTAACAGCAACAACATTAAAAAAGCAAAAATGTGTAAAGTCAAACCCGCTTTCTGTATGCAGGGATCTATTTTTGGATTTAATGTTTTAATCAAATGTGTATCGACTGTGGATCTGCACATGGAGTCCAAGACAAAATTCTCTACAGATATAAAATAAATTATACTGTACAGTATGTATTGTGTCATTATGTGCCTCTGCATTCAAGTATTCAATTATCAACATTTCAGAATTCCCAAAAACTTCCCAAAGAATTACTCTTTCATACATCACTATGATGTGTGTTAGAAGGATAGTTTAAAACTTCAAACACATTTTAAAACCCTACATTACAAAATCAAGACAAGTAAGTAAAAAAGACAAGTATTTTTTTTTAAGTAAGAGGAGATGACATGCTCATTTCCTTTACAGAAACTTGTTACTCCAATTTACATCCTACACCATACAAAGATGTTTTCAGTTTTAACTCCCCAGTTCACCTCATATGATACCAGATACAGCCATGTCTTTAATCTCCCTTTGTGTCACTCCTCTTGGTGCCAGTTTTCTGTCCAGTGCACAGCGGCTCAGAGTTGGAACAACTGTAAGGCTCCTTCTCAACAAACACACCCATCACTAGTTTCAAACTCAAATTAAGATCCGTTTAATGATTCCCTGCTTGGTCCATCTACATAACCTCTTTGTCGCCTCTCACTCATGCAAATGCAAACACAAACATACACACACTCTTGCTATAAGCTTTGTGTTGTTGTATTTATTTTCCATAGCTTTCCCCTGATTGTTTTGCTAATTGAATGAACTCTGCCTTAAGTTTATTAACCACCTCAGGGGAGAGTCACTAGAAGTCCCTTGGGGTTTCCTAGACTCTCCTGAACAATTTGATTTTTTTAGTCTGATTTTTTACTACGTCCTTTTATTGTGTGTAAATAAACCAAAATCAAAACCAGATCAAATCAGCCAATCACACTTACAGTTTTTATGTAGCCACACAACTCTGGTACAAGAAGTACCAAGAGCCCAACAACATTGCAGCCAAGACGACACAACTGTTAGCCTGCTCCACACTGCAGAATCAAAACAGGTAAAAATCAAATGTATGCATTTTTTAATTTCTCTATATTTACATTTTTTGGCATTTCTGCTTCACCTGATAGTGACAGTAGAGACACAGGACTCAAACCATAGCCTCAATGCCACTGGGGCGCCCCATGTATGCCTTTGAAAAAAAAATCTCTGCAGGTCAACTACATGTTTGACTGTTTACAGTTACCATGGCAATGACAAGGACTGCCACAAAGTACAATGTGGTCATGTGGATAGGCCATGAGTACAAGCCTCAGTAAGTGAGAAATACTGTGTTTCTTTGGCACTAGAGACATTCGGGAGAAAAACATGTTTGACTCCATGTTGTATACAGTTTGGCAGTGTCCATAAATATGGAAAGCAAATGCTAAAACCTACACCAGTATGCTACACACAGACAACACCCCATTCAAAGATACAGAGATCTGGTCTTGCTGGTCGTGATCCCACTGCCCCAGGGGGTTTCAAAGATGGCGCCCGAGTGCCATGTCTCCTATTTTACAACGTCTCTGGTAAACCAGCTTGTTGGAATGTTAGATTATCCTGCATGCTATCAATTTGAGATGGGCCTGATGTTTTTAAAAGCACAGCTGAATATTCTTATTGACATACGGACCATTACTCCAACATAACGGTCTCATAACTATGCACAGGTCAGATTATACAAAAAGGCTATATTCACACTGCTGCTGAATGTGTCCCAATTCCTATTTTTTCCCCTCACATGTGACACAGATCTGCTGTTTTCTAATCAGTGTGAACAGCAAAAAGCTGCACACAGACACCCCTCCCCTCCAATCCCTCTCCGGACCAAAATCAGCTCCCGAGGCATGAGACCTACATGCAGCTATGTACTGAATGCTCAAATTGGAATCTGTCAGCAATGTCAAGAATTTAAGTACACTGTCATGAACTTACGTCATTCACCTGAGACAAAAGACGGGAGAGGAGTAAGTACAAGAACAGGTATTTACTTTAACACACACCTTTTCAACATCACTGCAGGGCCAATTTTGACAGCCAAACTTTGATTTTGTTTTAGTCTTTTGAATCAAATTAATTTTAGTTTTAGTCACATTTTATTGTTTCGAATTTTGTTAGTTTAGTCTAGTTTTTGTCGACTAAAACTTCATTCATAGATTGATCTACATCCCTAACCCTCAGATTTTATTTTTAACTGTACACAGTGTCAAAAGTAACATTTGCCCATACATCTGCTCCCTTCCAAACTGAGGTCAGGAGCTGTATTTTCATTTGTCCATGTCATTTTTGTCTCATTTTTATCTGGTTACAAAAATGTCATATTTTGTCACAGCTTTTGTTTAGTGTTCATCTAATTTTCTGTTTGGCCCATTTGTGACCCAGGAAAAAGTGTCATTGACAAACACAACAAAATTAACACTGTATCACTGTTAGTTCAACAGCCCATAATTCCAAAAACAAACGCCCATTGCTCTAAACGCCAACTGCTCCAAAAATACATACTCTGGAGTTGTTGGAGTTTAGCGACTGCCGGTGTTATATTGAGTTTTGCATCTCTGCCAAGAAATACATCAACTCCTCTTTATTCTAGCCTTAACTCGAGGAAAACCCTGCCTAAACTTAACCAAATTTGTGAAGTGGACATTTTTCAGATGACTGGGGTTTCGGAATAATGGGCATTTGTTTTCGGGATAACAGACCATCAGACTAATGGGTTTTTGGTGCAATGGGACATTTTTCAAACTATTGGGGTTTTGGAATAATGGTGCTTCAGACCAATGGGCAGTCCCTGGTGTGGGATGTGGATTATATCCTAGAATACTTCTGGACAGTCGTCCAAAAAAACTCAGATGATGAGCAGCAACTCGGAAAAGAGACTAAAGGCCTGCAGTGTAAACTCAGCCTCTGTGTTCTCCCAGTGATGGAAACCAGATAAGCAAGACTGCAGTCTGATGTCTTACAGATGTACAGCCAGAAAAATGTTCCATGCACAATGTATAGGAGACTGATACCATGTGTCTGAATTTTTACATCCAAATGAGCATTATATTGCAGTCTTGCAGCCTGTGCCACCGCCCACTTAAAAATAAGGAACACTTGTCTCCAGAAAAGCATTTTGGATACCATCTCAGATGCCTGGTGCAGTGGAGCATGTTTATCAAATGCGTTTCTGGCACAGGTACATTAACTTATCTTGTACTGGTACCCAAACCTATCCGACACTGGCCTGGTTTTATTAGATGCTGCCAGAGTACTACCCGCTGCCCTACGATTTCCACGATACAGAAAACACAGGCAGAATTGAGGAATTTAATCATAAAAACACATTAAAATGTAGAATACTGCAGAATTTGCCAAAAGGTGGATCTAACTGGGGTTTTTGTCACAGCACCTAAGCCAAATGAAAAGAAAACTAGACTAGGTCAAAACGCAGTATATGACTACATTTAGAAAGCGTCTGTTTTGACCTCAGTTCCATGAACTGCAGCAGATTTCAAACCCTGATTATTTATACAGTTACAAAGCACCTGTAGCAGCTAAGCCTAAATTATCACCATCACCATCACCATCAGAAGCATATCTCTCAGTGCGGGTTACTCTCTCTCTCTCTCTGCAGTATGTCAATTCATGTTTGCTGATCACTCACTCACTGACAGGGCCAAGTCAAGGGCTGGCTGCATGCTCAAGCCAAAAACTTCTTTTATGCCTTTTATGGGCACACTGTTACAGCTTCTGTCCTCTGCTGTCTGTTGTTTCACCGAGAGCGGGGCTCAGCCCCTCTTACACACACACACACAGACAGAAAGAGAGAGAGGCAGCATGCTAGCAAGAGCAAGAGCTTACTACTTGAACAAATTCTAAGCAGTGCAACTACATTGGCAGTTTTATTTAAGCACTTTCTTTGATTAAAAAAATTGCGCAATATTGTGTTACAAATTCACTGATATTCAACAAATTTTGAAAAATTTCTTCTTGAATTGCTATAATTGTATTCATCCATCACAATGAATCAATGATGATACTTTATGATATGACAAAATGTTTTTAAAATATAAAAATTATGGAAAACACAGAATTTGAGAAAAAACAAAAAGGAATCTGGAAGAAATTAAAAGAGATTGCATTAGATCCTACACTTTTTTCCACGGAAAAACCAAAGGGTGCTGACACGGCACTTTAACAACATCAGGCAGAGAGTAAGTACAGCAAGGTACTGATGCAATGGGGTGAAAAAATACAGTCACCTTTTGCATTATTCACAGTTCATCCTTTGTGTTGCACGATGACTGAAATCACAAACCAGGTGCTGAGACAAATTCCTCTCACTTCTTTTTGAGTAAGACAAGAGTGAATTTTGTCTGTAGCAAAGGACACCCAAGCTGACTTCAAAGAAAAACAAGTGCTGACGTCTCCTGCAAAAAGTTGTACATGAACACACCGCACAGACACAGTTTCTGATGAATCTGTTCAGAGTGGCATCGTTTGGTATCGTCTTAAGAATTTATCAATATCAGTACCAACAGCTCCTCATGGTACCTTTATTTTTACGTTTAAAAAGTTTAATCCCATAGACACACCATAATGTCTCACGAATAGAATATTTATTATTTATATATTTATTATTATTCATGTATTCTCCTACACTGACAATAATCTCTAATTTGTTCAAATGACTTTACCAGTTACTGATTTACTTCTGGAAACGTATTTTAGCTTAGCTGGCTTTCACAACTTTGAGGTAATTAATTGACAGGCACTGATGGTATTTTTATAATAACTGATGTTAAAAAGTCTTCCATTGATACTGCAAGCATAATTAATGAATTTCAAAAAATGTCAGCTACAGTGGATTGGTGTTATAATACTTGCAGTTTAATTATCAGTTCACCCTAAATATAACATTGTTAACACATTTGGCAATCTAACAAACCTGTAGCTGCCTAACACTGTGCAGTTGTCTCTTTTCAGGTACTGCAGATGTCCTGAGCAATTTTACATGTAATTGCCTTATTGCATTTGTGGCATCTACTGCTGACTCTGTCTCTTTTTATTGAAGTAAAACCAAACTTTCAGCAAACCATGTTACCACTTTGAAATGATGTACATGGGACAGGCAAGATGCGTATACAGCTTTTTGTTGTTGTTGTTGTTGTTTAAAATTTGGTAGGTATTTGGTAGGTAGCACCACCATCACCAAAAGGATAAAATATGCAAATGGTGAGGAAGCACATCAGTTTGCAAAGGAAAAATGTCAGAAGCACATGCAGACAAGAGGGGACCCCAGCCCTCTCCAAAATAGATGAGAGTTCATCTACCAGCACGGTCTCAAAAATGATCATTTACTCTTGTATTGGCAGTGTCCTTGAACAGCACTAAAACGTTACTGTGACGTAATGAAAACCCATTACCTAAGCTTATCCCTATTTATAGTGCTCATGAATATTAATTGATCACATCAATACGGGGTTATTTCTCAATCAATAGACTATGAAGTATGACACGGTACTTTTATCTTTTCACTCAAAATATGGTAATCAGGAGTCTACGAAATCATACAGTACGCACATTTTCACTGCATGTTCATTTTTTATAAATACCAGTTTCTGTGTGGAAAACAACATCTGCATGTTTTTATGCATACGCATCACTTATATATCTGGTCTAAGGTGTGGTAAAATTAACCACGGGGGAGCAACAAAAAGCCGCAGGATACCAAACCTCAAGGGCTGGAAAAGAGTGCCTGACCTACAAGGGATAATTAAATTTAAGAATGTCAACGTCTTTGTGGTGTAAATTCCTCCCATATTTACTTAAAGGAACTTCTCAAGAGGACAAGAAAAGAGAAAATATCTAAAAACATCAGTGTAAGATGGACTGTCTGCTTAATGTCACGCCATCAATTATGACACACAGCTGTTCACTTCCCAGCTGTTCCAGTCGGCAGTATGCAGTGGTTCTCTAAGTCCAAGGTACTGCTGATTTTCTATTCCACCAGCTAGGTAACTGCATTCACCTGGTGCCCCAGGTATAAATCATTCCCCAATTAGATGGCTGGAGTAAAAACCACCTGTGCCAGCTGAGAACTGCTGCTATAAGATGCAGTGCTGATTGCGATGCATCATTCTCACAATGAACTGATGGGATTTCCCATTCCCTCTCACTGACCAGGTCACCATCCAATACATCCTCGGCTAGCAAATAAACATCCAGGATCTTTCTCTGTCCTCCATGCAAAGCATTTATTTTGTTTGTTACGTCCACCAAGGAGGTAATGCAATCATCCTGTCTGTCTGTCTGTTACCAGACTATCTCAAAAAGTACCTAACAGATTTACATGAAACTTTATAGAAAGATTTCTCCTGAGCCAAGGAGTTGATTAGGGTCCACCAAAATCAAGTTTTCTGTTTTGCTAAAAAAAAAATCCACTATGACAGTGATGTATTCTATGAGCTCCAATTATCATAGAGCATTGTTTTTGCATCATTGCATTCACTAACAACACACACGCCACAACCCAACATTTAATTCCTGAGCAAAATGAATTCTATTTTACAAAAATAATTGCCAGAAATTAACCGAAACTATAAGAGTCTGGAGGCCCAGCCACAAAAGAACAAAAGGATGGGGAAGTCTGGGCCAACCACACAATGGGCCGTCGGACCCAGAGCTTCCCCTTTAACTACCAAAACAGACTCAAACCAAACTCAAACTAAACTAAACAACTAGGAAACAAAGCCGCAAAAACTGGACTATCAGACCTTAATCCTCAAAAGAAAACAAAACATAAAATAAGGAACAAAGTAACAAAAACAGCCTGGGATAATCAGGAGGCCGCTCGTCTGGGAGGGAGAGCTCCTACTGCCCCAGCCTTCCTTACATAGTGCAGGGCCAAACCTCCAATCAGGTGCTCACACTCACCTGAGAGAGACAAAGAGAGGGAGAAGAAAACAAGTAGGGGGAGCACGTAACACTAACACTACTTCCTGGTTGCACTCACAAGTCAGGATTGACATGAGCCACAGTTTACCAGTCTGTTACATCACATACCAGTAACAAATCATTGCCTCAGTATCTCAAAACCTATTTGCATATTTCAAATGCTGAACAAATCTACAGGATACATGATATCTGAAACATTATTATTTACTAAAAGTAATGTTACCGTGTTAGCTAACACAATAGTAGCTGACCAAGTCCATTAGATATCTTTCTTCAGAGATTGTCTATGGTGCTCAAAGTGTTTCTTCCTGCCAGCTTTATCTTTATAAAGCAGGTAACATGTCAGAGCTGGCAATCAGGACCACAGTTTATCTAACATTAGCATTACATTATTTGTTGCAGGGAGCGATACTTAAAACACAGTACCATTATGATACATCCAACTGTAGGAGACCCCAAACAATTTGATCTTCTTCCTCATCAGAATCAGTTCTGGTTCAAACATGTATGGCTCAATATCTCCAATTCTACCACTTGCCATTGCGTACAGTAGTTAGCATAACAGAAAATAAGCCGAAGTTTGTGTGTTTGATGAGCAGGGATGCAAGCCGCAGAGGAGTCGGCAATGGCTGAAGATTTGAATAGAGGCGGGGAATATTTGCATGGTCATAGATCCACGCATATTAAATTAAGGCAAATGTGTAGAGTTAGATCTAAGCCATTTTAAGGCATGAAGGGTTTTTTCCATGAAAAAAAGATTTTAAGGGTTTAATCAATGCCAGTAATGGGTCTTTAATTTTTCATGCTGACTAATACGTGATATCTGGTCATATAAAACCTCAATTAAAAGTTGAGAGACTCCAGAATAGATTGGCGTTACTCATTTTCCAAAACCAGACAAAACTGCAACCATGAGACACCATTTTGGGGAGTGGTTTCCATGTTTGCGCCGTCTTTCCTTGAATGTGGGCAGAAAGAAATGGATTGCTCCAATCAGAGTATATCTGTCTTCTCAGGAACACTCAAAGCATCAAGCCCATATATTTAATGCACAAAACTAAAAAATGTAGCGACGGAGCGTCTCTTGTTCACATTGGAAATTTCCAGACATTCCTACTGTTTTCCTGACACATGCTCAAGGCAAGTGACTTTAAGGTTAAAGCCTTGGAAAACCAGTTAGCCCTTCCCCGGGGCTTCTGCAGCCAGTCAGGGCAAAGAATTTATGGAACGTCTAGATGAACTTGTCTCCATCATAAAGTCAGCTAGCTTTCACACAAAATTATGTGGGCAGGGAGGTTTGTAAGAGGTAAACTGACATGGACAGCTAGCTGCCTGACTGAGAAATGGCTTTGTGCCAAGAGGAGGAGTGATTGATCATTTTTGATACAAAAAGTATTGCGACATGACAATGGTAACAAGACGAAAAGAGGACGCCATGACTGTAAGACAGGATCTTGTTACCGTAAGGGCTGAGTTTTTCCTTTTCTTTCTTCGACTCAAGTGCGATGCGTTCATGGCTCAGCATCAACATAGTTTGTTAGCGCATTAGGCAACATTCTGTGCATTCAGCTGTTTTTTTGTTTGTTTGTTTTTTTTATTATATCAGTGCCAGCACTTTCCATATTAACAGTTTTATTAGATTTTAAAGATGATGGGCAATACTGACGAAAAATTGCATCAGACCAGTTCAAGGTGTTAATTCTTCAGTATGCCGTGCTTTTCTATTTGTGTGAGGACAGCCTACATAAACATTGTTTCATTTGTTTCTTTTCCCTTTCAGTTTTGGAGCCTAATCTGTAAAATGGTAGGTGCAGTTTCTTATCGATTTTGTCTGAGCATGTGATTAAACAGCAGCTCTTCCCATTTTTCATCACATTTTCTATGAACGAGATGCAATACCTGACCTGCCTTCTTGGCGGGCATGGTTAGATATTAAGTCAAACATGCCCAATGAAGGACGCAAGAACGCATGTTGCATGTTGAAAGACCCCCTCTTCTGGTCGCCTCTAACTTGTTTTACCTGTGTCATCAATGATACATGATACAGGTAAAGACTAGTGGATATCAATAATGGCTCACCAGGTCAATGTAGCTCATGGAAAAAGCAGGTGCCCTTCATATTTTGTGCACCCTGTATGTGTCATAAAGCAGAATGGTCCTTTCACCATTTAACACATGCATAGTAAAATGGCATCTGTCCACCACCTGTCTATCGGCATCATTAAAGACAGCTGCGGGATCTGAGGAACAGTTTCAGTCCATATTGAAATACCATCCATCTTTAAAATTTTAATTTCTAATCCTTATACCAAACACTGTATATACTGTCAATAAAGTACTTTAATTGCAAGTGAAAAAGACAATCTGTCTGTTGTAAGAGTGCCAAATCATTTCCTCATACACACCTGTCAAAGAATATTGCTGCAAACACCACAGTGTGCAAACAGAGGCTCTTAAAAACACACTGCCTTCTTTACTTGTAGCCTCAAATCTACCAATGCACCACATTTGTTGTTTGCTACTGAAAGCAATAATGATCAAGATTTCCATATCAATAAATGTCAGATTTTGCTAGTGCCACTGATTCACACAACAGAGTCAATCTATAACCGCTTCATATAAGATGTTTTATTTGTTGTTTTGGATAGCCAGAGTCGTGCAGGTCTTCCCTGATCAGAAGAAGCACAGGCAGGGAAGCAGTTAGCATGGGCAGCGATAACCACCACGGTACAACAGACAGCAAAGCATCCCCCACAGAAAATAGGAGGAAAAAGACATCACCGTGCTTGACACACAGTTGGGCTGACAAGTAAACTCTGGGGAGTGCAATGCAAAAGCACCACAGCAATGAAAACTGAAGCATCCAAGTCTGTCTGGTCAGTTAACTGCTTTGGGGTATCCTGATGACGGTACATGTGACGTGCCATCCCCTTTCCCTCTCTCACCCATCATCACCATTGTTAATATTTCAGGGCCATTTTTGATTCACTTTTAGTCACTTCAGTCATTTGAAATTTATACATTTTTTAAACAAGTTTTTTAAACTAACTTTTCATTTAACTTTTTTAAATTCTCTGTAAATTCTTCATTAATTTATTTGTTAGTGATCTTTATACAAAGATTGATCTACATCCCTCATTATAGTTTCATATATTTTGTATCAAACTTTTGTTTTTATACTGCAGATAATATCAAGTAAAATTTGCCCATACATCTCTTTCCCTCCTTCCAAACTGAGGTCAAACTGAGAGCTGTGTTCTCATTAGTCTGTCTCTGGCAATTCTATTTCATTAGTCTCATCTGTCTTTATTATATTTTGTATTTTATATTTGTTCATTTGTTTTTTGTATTTTGTCACAGTCTCTGACACCAGAGGTTTGTTTTCGGTTTTCGTCTCATTTTTTGATCTGGAAAAAGTGTCACTGACAACTACTTTTAGACAATTAACACCTAGAAAATGAACATTGCCTGTCACCCATCTAAAGGCTACGTCACTGTGGTAGTCCACAGCGGTCACAGACAAGCACCCCAGCCACCTGTCTCACTGTACCAAAAAGAACATACCAGTGATTTTGAATCTTTACTCACATTTTACATGGCAAAAAAACATTTTGAAAATAATGTATGGGCACTTAAGATTCCAAAACATATCATAATTCTTCCATTTTCAAATTTTAATTTTTGGTCGAAACACTCACCTTATAATGTTCTGTTTCTGTGGCTAACAAAGTCGTCACCATTCATAAACCACAGGACAGAACTGAAAACTGGCTGTGGAAAGAAAATGTTTCCCCAAGGACTATTTTTCAAGGGGGGAGAGTCCGCTTCGCTGCGCCCAATTTCAAGTCATCAAAACACAACAGTGCTGCTGCTTTTAGGAAAACTAATGTGGACGACTTTATCACAGTGATGGAACACTGGTCTGAGGAAAGTTTGAAGTCTCTGAAAGTTCATTTTCATATCATTGGGGAATGAATGGAAACCAGTGGCTGGACAAAAGGGAGGAAAAATGATATCAGAGTTCCAAAATACGACTGTTTGCTATGAGAAAATGTTGCAGAAACATGAGGTATATACATTTCGTAGATATTACCATGCAATCATCACTAGTATAGTCCTTTAATGATGGCTGCAGTGTATGCAGAAGAAATTCAGTCCAAATTGAAATAGCCTATTCGGTCCAATTATGACCGATATTTTGAATTTGGCTCACAACCTCAGCTGCATGTCATCAACTTGATCTCTCCCTCGTCCATCTTTCCAGTAAACCATCCAATATCTAAAGGAGACCATCAGGGAAGCCCATATGGAGAGGCTCAAGTTGTTAGACGCAGTGCTTCCTATTCAAACACTTCTTAAGACCTACTGTATTTCTGTAACATGCCTTGACATAGATGTTTTTTTTTTCTGTCTACTACTGTTATATTTGTTTGCCTCTGTCCTCCTTTCCCCCTGCCTCATGTCCCAGCCTGACCCCTATGGTTATATCTTTGTATGTCTGATTTTTCTGCCCCAACTGTGTAGTGCGTTGTTTTAGGGAAAACACTCAAACAAATACAACTATTACTTCCATTATAACAATACTGCAAATTAAAATTGCTCTCATTGCAAGAGGAGGCAGTGTGTGCAACAGCTTTTTATTAAGTTTGTCTAGCAAGTTGTTTTGTCCTGCACACCTGGCACCAGTAATCTTCAGGTGTGAAAGAGTCCTACTGTTTTTATAAATGGAACGGGGCGTACAGGTGGCTCCGCAAGCTGGGGCATACACAGCGGACTTACATTATGTGTTCCAATTCTCAACATGATAATCTTCGTTATTTTGTGAGATACTGTGATCACAATTATTAATCACATTTACTGCAGTCGACAAATCTTGAAATACTATTGTATTGCACTTAATCCATTTTGACTATTTTGGGCTGACTCTCATTGTATGACTGTGAATTGTGGGCAAAATATATCTGGCATATAATTGTCCACAATTATGCAGCTCCAATTTGTTGCTTGTGTCTACAGGTATCTAAGAATTTCATTTAATGCATTTAACACCTTTTTAAAACAAAATATAATTAAATAGGTGTTGGGTAAAAATACGGTAGGTTAATTACCGTGATTCTGTGATTTTTGTTTTTTTTGTTTTTTTAAGAAGCACATGTATATTAGTGTTTATAACATTTATAACATGTAGTGTTCTAACTGTCCCGCAGGTGACACTACAATACTTCTATGCATTACATCTTTTTGCTACAGAACTTCAGACATTTAAGTAGGACTTTCTATGATTTCTCTCCACTAGTTCAGTGTGACAAATATGAAGACAGTACCAGGTTCAATAGATTTACAGTTTCATAACATCAGAAATTTTGACTCTGTTGAAGAACAGAAAAGAACCAGACTATTTTTGAATAAAAGGAAGCAAATGGATAAATGAAGTTACATAAAACATTTTTAAGGACCAATATTTGAAAAACTGAATTTAAAACACATTAAGACTTTAACAGGAGCTAATTACCTCTTACCTTCATCTTCCCTGCCTCTCTGTGTTACAGGCATGATATTGAGTAAAGCATAAATGACAAATGAAAAGGCCTTTGAAAGTGCACAGAGATGCACATCCCACCCAGCCAACCTCTGGAACCACGTTGCCATGCTGGCATGGGATCAAATCCCACCAGATCATTCTTCAAACTGACTGAGAGATAAAATGCATTTACATTTTAGCCATTTAGTTGATGTGCTTACCTAGACTTGTAATGGGTGAAAACAGTAGAAAGTATTTCCTCATTTCCAGCACTACAAGTCACCAAAATTGAGTTCAATTAGCAGAGCTAGTTTGCCCTGACAGAGATGTAATAAAATATTTGTGACCCTAGAATGATCAAGCAAAACAGACAAGCGGATGGAAAAACAGGGAGAGAGTTACATGAGGCATGGACTTCCCGTTCTCCTTGAAAATACAAAGCACTTTAATTTTAACTGAGAAAGACTCTGTGTGTGTGTGTGTGTGTGTGTGTGTGTGTGTGTGTGTGTGTGTGTGTGTGTGCGTGTGTGTGTGTGTGTGTGTTTGTGCTAAGGTCTGGAATTGAAGCATCTGCTACCAGGCACACCCATTCCAAGTGTGGAAATGGGTTTCAAACAAACCAATAAGTTAGCTGAAAATGAACTAGCCAAACTGGAGGAACATTCAAAATAAATAAATAAGAAGAAATCCGCACGTCAGTTCCACATCCAACATTTCAATTCTGCTCGGGGAAGATTCCAAAAAAAAT